>JAHZNC010006575.1:0-14060 GCA_027744095.1 Zhuqinia jingwanae | reverse complement strand
TTAGTTAAACTGCAAAGTAGCACCGCACCAACCAGCAACAGAAGCATCATCATCATCATCAGTAGTAAGTAGTAGTAGTAATTTTTCACGTAAAGATACGTTGTTTTTGCTCAAATGATGATGATGATGGGATGGATGATGATGCATGCTTGTATAAGCTTCTTATATACACAACACCATCACATAGTAGTCGTCGTCATCATCGTCATCCTTTTATCCATAGCACTTTACTCTCTTGTATTTACGCATCATCTATATTATTCTCTGCTGTTCTCTTTTCTATACCCTCGTCATCATTGAGATTGAGAGAGAGAGAAAAAAAAAGTTTTTTTTCTCTTATTTTATAAAAGCTCGCCTCAGTCGCATCACTTGTAATAATGTACAATGAATTTACGTACATCGTTTGTTGTATACTTGTATATTCGTTACATAAATGTATGTATGTATGTATGTATTAAATCTATACAATCTTGGCTGTTTATTTGTAGGCTGTTAAAAATATGTGTTCACAACTCGCAAGCTTCTTTATATGGATAGGTAGGTATTGGGTGGTATAATAATAATAAATGGATAGAAAGTGTAAAAGACCCTTTTAATACTGTTACAAGATATCTAGGTATATATACGTATTTGTTTTACATTATGTATTTACATATATGTGGGTAGGTAGGTATGAAAATCATTATTAATATATGGCCCTTTATAAATCTCTTATAATAGTAATAAGAGCTTTTATGTATATCTGTAGAAAAATGGCCTTAAGTTCGTCAGTCACGTAAGCATGCATCTGAAATGTATTTACATATGTACGAGTGTGTGTATGTGCAGCAGCAGCAGAAGCAAATAGTAAAAAAAGCAAAGCAGGCAAAAAAAAAGACACAACAGATCAGATCAAAAGAGTCATCTTTAATTTATTAAACAAAAAAGGTATTTGAACCATAATTTGAGTTGATAAACAAAAGTTAATTGTACACGAGAGTCATTATCTTGTTGAGAGTATTAAGTTTTATGGGTTGTGGGGGTGTACGAGATAATTAAAGTTAAATTAAATAGTTTTTTTAACAAGGAAGATTTTATTGTGGATTGGGGCAATGAGGGAATAGGCATTTTCCAGGTGGATTCACAATTAGATGAGTGATGACGATGGACAATAGTGCACAAGTTCATTTAAGGGAATTACTAATGGAATATATCAATTACTAATCACATGTGTGTATTATGTATATATTGTGTGCAGTGTATACAGATTTTATAGAGGACAAGAAGATATTATGAAAAGGATTTTCTTTGAAGCTAAAGACTACAGAGTTAGCTGGAAAAGAGTGGGCGAGATAAGATCTGCTGGGTTTTCAGAGGTCAGATACAGAAAAATATATATTATATTGGGTCATTTTAAAAAGTTTTTGGTTGATATCAAGTTGAGTTGTGTTACCTGGAATGTTATTTTTATTTCGCCGTGCTTGGTGTCGGGATTTTAATTCCGTTTGTCCTTGTTAGAAAGTGGTGGTTTGTGTTGATTTGGTGGGTACACATGCTAAGTAGCATTGAGCTGGCGAGAGTGAAAATAGATAAATAGGTCAGGTTCAACCGCGCTCACTCTTTGCTATTGTTGTCTTTTAGTAGATTTCGGTTTGGAAAACAGTTATTTTTGGGAAAGAGTTCAAAAGAGTTCAAAAGTGGAAGGTGGGCCTGTGTTTTGCTTAATCGGTAGAAGTATTGAAGTATATGAGCATTGCATTTAGTTTGTGAAATGAACAGGCGCATAGGTGTTAGTTTTATGTGGAAAGAAATGCACTATGTGATCACATAGTTGAAGCAAATAAAGTGTGATTTGACGAGTTTAAGAAGTCGGACAATTAGTTCCTTTGTTTTGGTTTACGTTACTACTGTCAGCTATTACAACATGGAACATGAAGAACTTCAACTGAATTTTTAGTAGAAGCAAGCATACTACTAAAGCTGCCGCTTTTCAACTGAAAGTGTTATTTAACAAAAAATTGTGTTGTTGTTTATTTGTTTGCAGTTGTTGAGTACTCCAGTTATATCATTTTGACGTAGGAGCTAAGGTTTAACAACCAAATAAAGCGTGAAAAAAAGGGATTTAGGAACCTCTCTGATGAGGTCCCTTTCAAAAAGCAATAACAATGTCGGACGAGTTTAAATTTGTGCGACCTCAGGAAGCTCCCACGTTTCATCCAACAGATGATGAGTTCACAGATCCGTTGGGATATATTAACAAAATTCGTCCAAGGGCTGAGAGATTTGGCATATGTAAAATAAGACCACCTGCGGTAAGTGATAAATTAGATTGTCGACTTGCATGAACGATGACGAAATTGAAATTTAAAGCTGGAGGAAGTGGAATTACTGGTTTAAGTGTCTTGTTGTTTTTATTTGGATAGAATTGGGCACCCCCTTTTGCAGTGGATGTTGATAAGTTCAAATTTGTACCGCGTATCCAAAAGATCAATGAATTGGAGGTAACGTCAATTAACTCTTTGTTCTGTAAAAAAAGACATTTAAATCTCTTTGTGTTGGTGCTGTGTTTTAATTAATATATGTAATATGTACTGTCTTGCTTCCTATAGGCCATTACGCGAATAAAGCTTAACTTTTTGGATCAGATCTCAAAATTTTGGGAGTTACAAGGTACTTCGTTGCGAATCCCTGTGTTTGGGCATAAGGCTCTAGACTTATATACGCTTCATCAGTTGGTGCATACGAATGACTGTAAGTTCTTATTGTGAACTTAAAACTTATAATTTTAATAGGTTCCCAACAAAATAACTATTTTTGTATTGATTCTAACAGTTAAAAATCCAAAATACACCGAAGAGAAAAAATGGAATTTGATCGCAACACGAATGGGCCTTCAATCCAACGGCAAAGTCAGCGTTGGTACTCAACTAAAGGCTCACTATGATAAAATATTATATCCTTATGATGTTTGGAAGTCCAATCAGGGGAAGAAAAAGGCTGTAAGTACTCAACCCAGTACATTACTTATTTCAAGAAGTAAATGTTATGTATAAGACATGATTCCATTTTTATTTGTCCAGGATGCACCAAAGAAGGCTAACACAGTAAAAGGCAGAATGGGGGGAAGGATGGGTGGACCCAAAGCTAAGACTGAGCGATTTGATCCTGTAAGCCATGTAATTTGCGTACACTTATGTTACACTTATATTCATCTAAATTTCAATAGGGTGTAGCCATTTGTATCTAATATTTTTTCCATCTCATCAGCTGGCTAACTACATTTGCCAGAACTGTAAAGGAGGGGATGACGAAGACAAAATGCTATTATGCGACGGATGTGATGATAGTTATCACACATTCTGTTTGAAGCCGCCCTTAGACGACGTTCCTAAAGGTATGATGAAACTTTATCCATTGAGATTATTAGTCCTACAACCGATTGTTCGCCCAATGTTAGGAAGTGCTCTAAACTTTCGATAATTTTGTAGGCGAGTGGCGGTGTCCTGATTGCCTGGAGGAGAAACTGAGCCGCCCTAATTTTCGCCAAAATATTTTCCGTATTATGTGTTTAGGTGTAGACAAAGTAAATAATCCTAATTCTTCGCTTTTTTCTATTAGGTACAAATGGGCAGAGAATGCGTTCTCCATTATTCTAAGCTCAATAGGTTCTGTGTATTCTCTCACGATGAGCTGGTGTGCGCGATGGCGTCACAACCGGACAAGTTAGACATGTCAATTGCCTTAGCTACCTATAAAGACATACTTAAGATGTTTGCGGCAGAAAAAGGTACTAAAAATGTTGCATTTAAGAGATGAAATCAAAACTTAAACTTGCTGTTGTGAGTTATTCCTTTAAAAAGAAATTTATTCGTTTTGACCTGTAGAACAAAGAAAGGATGTGTTTGCATGGGGCGTCAGCGGTTCCGAAAAAGTCGAGTTCGAACACCTCGCAGACGATGGACGGCAGTGTAATGTGTGTAAAACTACTTTGTATCTGTCCGCCGTTGCCTGCATTCATGCCAAAGGTTCTTCCGCCAAGGACACAAGGCTTGTGTGTCTTAAGCATTACGATCAGTATGGATGCAAAGAGTGCAAAAAAGAGCCCGAAAACCACATTCTCAAGTATGATTATTCACAAGTTTCCGTTGTTATGTTCTGCGAGCTGTATGGAAAGAATACATTCAAAGTACAAATACTTATTGCGTGCTTTAATTTCTTCAGGTATCGGTATACGGTAGACGAGCTACAAGAAATGATATCTGGTCTTGGATGTCGAACCAGCAAATATGATAAATGGATCAGGACGGTGTCGGAAGGACTTGATAATACGAAATACAAACTGAGTAAGTTTTTTTTGGCAGTGCCATTTCCACATTTATTACATTAAACTAACGTCAGTTAGTATAATGTAAATTTAATTCCTTTCCATGATATTTCCTTTATTGATTGTAAATTGTGTGAAAATGTATTACTAGGTTTGGAGCAGTTGCGTGATTTGCTAGAGGAATCAAGAAAGAATGACTATCCTTGTACAGAATTGATGAGTTCGGCTGTAAAAGTGTTGGATGAAGCTGAACGCACTAGTAAAATCGCAAGAGAGTTGATTGGTACTCCTGCTGTTCGGACAAGGTACCTTGTTTTGCCCCTTACCTTGTACCATACTAATGTGTTAATACACAAGTAATATACCTATTTAAAAATGTTATTTTTGGTTTATCTTATTTACAGGAAGGGCGGTGCTTCCGAGATGAGATTCAAATGTAGCATGGACGAACTTAAGATGTTGGCGAATGAAATGAGTTACCTACGAGTGACCTTGTCTGAAATGCAACACTGTGTCAACTTGTATCACAAGGCTTGTGAAATTCAACAGAATGCACTTGACCTGCTTGAGAAATCTAATGCATCAATAGACGAAATGCAGAACTGCATTCAAGAAGCCACGAGTTTAGACGTTGGATTTGAAGAAATAATGAAACTGAAAAGAGTAAGGATTGATTGGAGTGAAATTTGGAATCACAATATTGACGACAAAATGTTGGAAAGAAATGTTTTGACTACATGGTGATTTCATTTCATTTTAGAAATATGAACGTGAAAAATGGCTTCGAATAGCTAACAAAGATGACGAGGAAGACAGTGTTTGGACAATGGACTACCTGCGGAAAATTATTGAGGAAGGTAATGAAGTGCACAGGAATGAGGCAGCAGAAAAGAAAATGGAAGAGCTCTGTCGCTTATACGAAAAGGCGTACGAGTGGGAAACAGAGGCTTGTAAACTCCTTTCCAACAAGAATGCGTAAGTATTATTATATTATAACTTCAAAATGTGTTAAAGCAAACGGTCATCAATATATATTTGAACATGAATTGATATGCTTTATCTTCACTTTTATAGGGAAAAGTACAAGATCACCAAGGTGAAAGAATTCATAGAAACTTCTGACGTGATTCATGTGGCTTTGCCCAGTCTGCCTCACCTTCGCGAGATCATCACAAAGGCATCAAACTGGTTGGACAAGGTGAAACATTTTCAACACCCCAATGTTCCCTTTTTGGACGATCTCATTACTGTTGTGGATATTGGCGAAGGGCTTCCCATTCAACTAGACTACTTGAAAGCGTTGAGAACCCAAGTTACTGCAGCAAATATTTGGAGAGAGAATTGTATGAAGGTTTTTCTCAAGAGAAATTCTACCATTGAACTTATTGAGGCACTAGCTCCACGCCGAGAGATTCCATTGATCCCACAACGGGGAAGAAAAAGGCGCCTGGTTATGGAGGGCCCATCGCTCACATTTATCGGTAACACTCTAGGGATCCCGCCGCCTGACGTCAAGAATGAAAACGCACTGGTGGAGGCATATTGGGTACGTATTGCTGCATCCTGAATAGATTATCTTTTTATTTTATTTTTAAAGTTCATTCAAGCTAATTGGACTATTTCAAAAATTATTTT
Source organism: Zhuqinia jingwanae (assembly GCA_027744095.1). Taxonomy (NCBI): domain Eukaryota; kingdom Metazoa; phylum Arthropoda; class Collembola; order Entomobryomorpha; family Paronellidae; genus Zhuqinia; species Zhuqinia jingwanae. The sequence goes on along the minus strand of JAHZNC010006575.1, from coordinate 8,122 downwards.
AGAGAAATGCTGTAGCGGAAGTAACTGAAATAAAGGCTTTGCGGAAGGCTAATAAAGAAAAGATGGAAACCGCTACGGACGAAAATGTAAAGTTTTGTGTTTGTCAAAAGCCCAAGGATAGCTTTATGATTCGCTGCGAGCTATGTCTTGAATGGTTTCATCCAACCTGTGTGCCTCTTCCAAGAATCCCCAGCGAGGACCCCGTTGTGGAGGCGGACTCAGATGGGATCGACACCCAGGCTATAACGGCGTATAGGATAGCTTGTAGAGAGACCAAGTATCTGGGTCCATGTTGCTCGAGGTCACGCAGACCAGAATACAGGTACATCTTGGAACTGCTCGTTGGTCTTCATAAACTCCCGCTACTAATGGTTGAAGGTGTGGCTCTCCAGTGCTTAACAAATCGTGCAATGAAGTGGCAAGAAGAATGCGACAAACTGTTTCAAAATCCGGAAATGAAGGATATAGTGGAATTGGTACGAAGCAATTCGTCCAAGGTGCCGACTTCTTCGAAGCAAACGACTGAGAATGAGAATGAAGCTTGTACGCCGTCCCCAAAAATCTTTTTTAATCCTGATCTTACCGCTCATTCCAAATCCGTTTTAAAATCAAAAGACGATTCCGTCGCGGAGGAATCCACAACCAAAGCTGTGAGTAATGTTTGCCCTGCTACGTCCTCGGAGAGTGGAATATCTGTCGGGAGAGACAAGGAAGTCGATATAGCCATGATTTTAGCAGGAATGGGCAAGGAAGTGATTCATCCTCCAACTTCAAATCAGACAGAAAATTCTCAGGACTCCAGTGGTGGGGAGCATTCGCAACAGAATGGACATGAAGTAAAAGGGATGCAAGAGGAGAATACTGTACCTAAAATTCAACTTAGTCCTGAAATTTTAGAAGAAATTGAAAATCTTTTGATTGAAGCTGATCTCATGGAGGTGTTTGCAGACGACAGTGATCTTCTCTGGAAGTTATATGATTTGGCGAATCCCACTGTTTCTGAAACACGAGATCTCAATGTAAGAGATGACAATAAATCGGAACAAGTTTAGTCAGTTTTTCCATAGTCTGAATACGACTTGATTTGTATATATTTTTTATATTGTAGGATATTCAGCAGCTCATTCAGGAAGAGATAAGTAACAAAGGATTGGTCTGTTGGGACAGACGTCTGGAAAGGAAGCGAAAACGAAGTGTTGGTGAAGAACCTAAGAGAAAGAGCGTTAGCCCGCGCAAGAGGAAGATGGTAAGTGATGGCCATCTGGAATGTCTAATCAAACAGTGTAATTTAGATTTGGGACGTCAATCTAACATATTATGTTTTATTTGCAGAGTGGTGAGAAAGATGGGCCTTCGAAACAAATCAAGCAAGAAAATCAGGAATGTGATGAGGATTGCTCAGCTCCCAAGTGTCGCCAACCCACGGGTTCGTACCTATGTATTAACTATTTATTTAGCAAGGTTAGTGAAAGTCTCCAGAAATTTTGAATGGAACAGTAATTCACGCATTTATTTAACAGGTAAAGAGGTTGTTTGGATTCAATGTGATGGTTGTGACCAATGGTTTCACTTGACTTGTGTTGGCCTCAAAAAAAGTCAAGTGAAAAATCTAGATCATTATACTTGTGTCAAATGCGTTGGTGGCAACCAGTCGAATGTGTGCGATGCAGATGACGGCTCATCATGTGATACTGTAAGTATATGTTTATATTATTTCTGTTTCCATTTCAACTTTCAAAATAGTTGTCCAATTCCAATTTAAAATCTCAATTTGTATGTTTCTAGGACTCGAAATTGAGCAGCAGTGGACAATTGAGTATAAGCAGCAATAAGGAGAACACGAATCGTGCCGAAGACTCCAGTCAGACCGATCTTGGGCAAATTGTAATTAAGGAAGAGACCCCGGATAGTCCGGAAAAGGAGTTCCCAACTAATTCTATGAATGTATTTTCAAAAGTTAACTGAGTCGCGTAGTGGTGTAGGTTTTACGAATTAACAAATGTGCAGGTAGTAGCCGTGCATGTGGTAACATTGGTCTTTGGTTGGCTTGATCTTCAAATACGTAAGTACACATACATTATTTGCGTGCTAGGTTATTAGGAATACGTTAACGTTGATAAGATCATCATCTTGTTTAGTTGGCTAATCGTAAGGTGGGTGTTTGCATAGTATACTGAAATTTCTATCACATCATAATAATGACAAGGAGATCTCTCTATTTTCTCGGTCATAATACATTCAGGAATATTAATTTATACAGTGGCAATAGTCTTAAGACAGTTAAGAAAGGGTCGTAGGTGTTTGTGAATAAAAAAATACAATATGCCTTTAAACCGAAACGTTCTATGCAAATGAAAAATCAAAGCTATACTAGTAGGATATATATCATGTGTCGATAGACAAATAAAGGTAAATAATTTAAACATCGGTGTTAGCTTAGTTTAAAAAAAATCTTGAACATTTACTCAGTATTTATAGTTTTGCGTCTCATTTAGTAAAAAGATTTTATGCATTTGTCACAACACAGCTTTCCAAGAAAATAACTAATCACACATATTGCATTTTGTTCTGCCGAACTGCTTCAAATTTTATATGCTTCGTTCAACGTATTTTGGAGTGATATTTTCCCACTCTGTTTTCTGCTACATATTATAGGACTATTTTGTTAGAATTAGAAATTTATCATAACAATAACCACCTTTCAGTTTTCCACACATCACTACTTCATCTCATTATTTCGATGTTTTACTAATATTATTTTTACTAATGCGAATGGCAGACGTGAGTTTGTTTTTGAACAATGCGATCATAAAGTAGTTGTAAAATGCGCAGTTAACTATCAATGATGCTAGTTTTAATACTTTAGTAAGGACTAACTAGTCAAGATCATTATAAATATGTCGTCACAGTCTCGACTATAAAGCAGGAGTAATTTTTTTTTCCTGTGACCCGACAATTGCATTAGAACACAAACAGATAAATCTAATCAGTTAGGACCATTCTGTTTTTATAAATGTCATATTTTTTTTTATTGCGGTAGTAGTAATTAAGTTCAAGTTGACCTTAATAACAAATTACAGTAGGGCTTCATAAATACATACATTACAAATTAGGTTGCTGTTTCTGCGTAGTAATTTATCCGTTACGATTACAAAAAAAAGATGATCTCTCACCAGAAAATGACACGTGTAGGTGTTCTAAATAATTGTTGCCTTCGCTCGAAGAGTAGAACTATCTAAAATACGACATGTAAACAAATTCTTAAATGTTTTGGGTAATATTATACTGATACATAATATATAGCTAATAGTTTATCTGAACTGCCATGCCATCCTGACATTTTACTTTTAGAGTGCAGAACATTGAAGTCGGCATTGCAGCAAAACCCGGCAATAAAAAAAAGTATTATGCAGCAAATTAAAACGGAATCTTTCATCGGAGCAACATGTCACATTATTTGACACCGTAATGTGACATGGAGCTCACATAGACATAGCAAACAAATGTCTCCAATGAACCTTCTTCTCCTTAATCAGCCTTTAAATATGATTGAAATTGAACGCCGGAATAAAATGTAACCATAATATTAGGTTTAGCCGTTTAGAGAATCAAGACATACCTATTATTGTCAATATGAAATATTCTGAAAAAGTGCACTTTAATCATGAAACGTTTTACATATTGATTAGGTATTATCGTTTTGTAAATTTGTCGTATTCTTCCTTATAGTTATCCATTATCATTCATACAGGAAAATGTGATTCAAACAACTTAGGTGAAATGATACTGATCATGATCGATATTAGGGTATAGTGTTACGTTTCTCATGTGCTGCTCGTTTCCAAGAACATGACAATTAAGAACTATAGCGCATCAAGCGAATATAAAGCATTGCATGTCGTACTAGTGCATATGTACTCCGACGCTTTGAACTTACTCAGACAAACAAAAGGGTCAGAGTGCAAGCACATGTTATGATGGCGTCATTGTTCGCTATACACGTGTGTCAAGTCCAGAGGGCTGGGAAGGTTAGTTTATGAGATCCTCCCTTGTCAGTTTTTACCCCCTTCCGTATGTCGCGTGATTTTCTATTGGAATTCTGTTTTCGGTATTCGATTCTAGGTCAATTAGGCATCTAACATTACCCCACATATCCTCACTGTTAAAATATGTGGATTTAGAGCCAACAAATTTGCATTTAAAGTAATTACGGGGAATACTGTTCGACCATTAGTTTATCACGTTACAGCGTTCTGGTGGTTTTATTCTTGGAACAGAGTCACAAAGAATCGCAGCATCCGTTTCCCTACGTACATTTTCATTCCAGTCTATACGAGGATCGTTTATATTAACTTCCGATGGTCCCATGTATATACACTCTTTGTATAGACTGATTTTGAAGAAAGTAAAAAAAATACAGTGAAATTTGCCACTTAAAAAGTCAGATCTTTTTCATAATTGTCCTTCATTAAAATATGTACAATGTACGCGTGTAGGGCAAAAGTTTTTGTAATAGTGAAAAAACTAGTTTAGCTTAGTTAATTAATTTTTACCTTGCATTTGTTCAAGTGTAGTAAAATTTGTAGTTACATAATATGATTATATTTAGATGTTAAATATTTTTGCCCCATATACGTATATGGTTTGTTAGTTATTTTATGTTCTTTCATTGATGTTATGTTATCTTTCATGTTTCTCTTATGTTACATTGTATATTATTTTCGTTGTAAACTCCTGTTTTAGATACTTACTACATTGTTGTTATCATTGTAACAAAACATTTGCAATTATTATTTCTATGGTTATCATTCATCTTACTATTGTTAGAATATTTGTTATTTCTCATGTATGTAATAATTAAAAATTATTTTACAAAGTGTTGGTTTCAAAAACACTCTAAATAACAGTATATATATCTATGCATTATATATAATAATAATAATAATAATAATAAAAGTAAAATATCTATTTACGAAGATACGAAAGTACTGTACTCAAATTACCTGACTATTTACATGTTCCAAGAGTAACATGATAAAAAAACTATGCTTTATAGTTTTAACTCTACAGCAAGAAAGATTATACAAGTATAGGATTAATAAAACAAATAGATGATGAATAATAAAAAGATACTTTTATATATTCTGAAAGTAATATAAGCAGAAAGGACGAAGAAGACTCATTCATTTACAACATTATTCATAATTACATGCTATACTATACTACTCCTGTTGGACCGCACATCATCATCATAATACTTTTCTGTCCTGTCAATGATGAAGTTTTGTGACAGTGAGTGAATGCGTCACCATCATTAAATACTACAATTGCACCGACTTTGACAGAGTATCTCTTGACCTGAAATTACTTAATACTAGAAGAGAGTCGCCAAATATTAAATAAATCGGAATAAAATAAAACATCAGTGCATGTGGAGCATCAATATTGGAACGAGAGAAATGTAAAGGATGAATTTACTCAGGATGAGAGAATGGATGAACAACTACCCTAATAATAAATAACAAAGCCTCATGACTTGTTTGGCTGGTAATATTTTGCATAGCTATAATGGGTACATGCTTTTTATCAGACTTTCAGACACCTTTTTTCTAGTTTGCACTTTCAAAAGTGTCCAGTCCAGTCTTTTGACAAATGTTTAGTAAGTAATTGGATTCAAACATAGCATGCATACGTTGTTGCATGCATGTCAGTTTAAAAAAAAATTGTTTCCTTTTTTTAACAATTTTTTTTTTTTTAAATTTAAAACTTTGTTTTCGTTGAAGGTTTTTGTTACTGTTGCCGCACATGATTTCATGATGTTGCTTGTTTAAAGCTGTGCATAAGTTATCGATAGCACCTAAACGAATGCGTTTTTTCCAGGTTTTTAAAAATTAATTTTATGAGAACACTTAATTGATTATGACACACTTTTAAGAAAATAGATTTGGGGGAACGTGAGATTTAGGAGAAATAAAATGCATGATGCTAGCAAGATTTGAAGCTATAACTTAAGTTCATTTTTATCCCCGTTATTTGTTTCATGAAAATCAGAAAAATAGAAATTATGCGACAAGCAATCAACCATTTTTTACTATAATATATACCATTACTGTATGACTTACTTCGTTAGTTAATGACAATCAACAAGGCATGTACGAAAACCAACGTTTGACTTTTCTGTCTCATGTATTGATCTAGTCTAGTAGTAATCAGCTAATTTGGTTGTCTTATATTACGAATAATAAAATGGTGGCTTTACGATGTTTTTTGTTATAGCATCATTTCTTTGTGTAAATGCATTCCCACTATAATAAATATAAATGCATGCATCTCATGTAATAATAATAATGTTATTATTTATTGTTTTGTCGCTATAATGCATCCCTCGCTTTTTATTAAAAAATGAAAAATCTATTTTGTCATGCCGTGCTCCGGTTCATTTATCAGGATGAGTACGCATATGTAAGATTAGGGCACACAAAAATCTCTGAAATATAATGATGGTTGAGTTAATGCCATTACTTTTATATGCGATGACATCACAATAATATAAAGTCACCTCCATTGGAATGCGAATCATAATTTTTGATGGCTATGAAACCTGATCCATCCGTTCACTGGAAGAAGCCCTCTCAGCGTTGCGTTTCTTTGACAATAACTTCTTAAAAACTAAATATTAATCACAGCATCACACATATATCCTATGCCCTACTACATAAAGAAAAAGATGAGCGATGTGTTTCAATTTTAGGAGCCACTGACAGGAATTTTTGCCCAGTGTATAACGAAGAAGGTGAGGAAGCATAGTGTTAAGTATTACACCCCGTTGAATTGACAGTTTCTTATTGTGGAGCACTCATTACTTGTGTGTTGTGCGATAGGTTTAGTTCTGATTCTTGTGATGAAAAGTTACAAATTTTATTGAAATCTTGAATCCTGATTGAATCTTAAAGAAAGCTTTGAATTTATCCAGTGTGAAAATTATGGCCGATAATAAGGTTGAAGTGAAGACCGAGAAGACTGAAACACCTCTAAGTACCGCTGAAGAAAAAGTACCGGGTAAGATTTTGGTGCATTTCATTTTGTTTGTCATTTGATTTTGTATTGATTGCAGTGAATATATATTGTCGCAAATTTGCTTTGTTTGAATGTAAGACTGATGGGTTGATGTTTTTTTTGTAAAACACTTTAGTAGACCCATTCTCAAGCGTTGTTCAGAAGGAAGGGATTAGCGAGACCGAAAAGGGTGTTCGCACAGGACGTTACTTGTAATCATATTACGTCATTGTTTCTTCTATATTTATATATATATGTATCGTACATTGGTTAATTAGCTAATAATTTTATCGATTTATACTCGATATACAGGTTGATTAAGGAAATGCCCCGTCGGCAGATTCGCGGTTTGTGTACCCAAATTATCCAAGCGCTACAAGCTGTAGAAAAGGGACACTCTTATTCCAAGCGTCACGACGTATGTAGCTGACTAAAAAAATGTATATCTTTATTTGAGTTACAACTTGTGGTTTCTAAAAGTATTACAACTTCAATATATTTTGTTCAGATGTTCAAGAAAGGTGATAGTGAACACCATGCCCTTAACCAAATTGCCGTCTGTGAACCTTTCACGTTTGCTCAGGAATTGGAAGTATTCCTGGAAATCACATCGCACATTTTGGCGCGTCGTGACCAACAGGAAATCGTGAGTTCATCAAAATATTAATATTAACATTATTATTAAGATAGGTATTAAGATATATTATTAAGATTCTTCGTATTTAATTTCAAATAACCAAAAAAAACTAAATGTAATTTAATTCATTTTTCCAGTTGATTCCTTACCTACGACTGGTTCTTATTCCTGAAGCCTTAATAATGATTTATGCGATGATCAATTGGATGCCATTTGACAAGGCTGAGGATGAAATGATGGCCGCCAGGACTTGTGACTAATTAAGGACTTGTTACTCACATTGTATAAATACATTGTACATGTTATTTCATCATGTACATTGTATAATATTATGTCCTAAATATTCACACTACTCTTATGCCATTTTTAATAAATGGTTGTACTTTGTACTTTTGCATTTGTTGACATTAAAAATGGGATAATAGCTAC
>JAHZNC010006574.1:0-10533 GCA_027744095.1 Zhuqinia jingwanae | reverse complement strand
CAAAAATAATCTGAAAATCGTTGAGTATTTGTACTCATCATTGTCTTCAGTTTTCAGTTCAGTACAAAGTGGGGTGTACGCAAAAATAATCCTATCTATTGTGATGCATGTGCTGTATTGGACTTTTTTTCTCTTCTCTGGCATGGAGCATTGTTATTCTCTGGCATCCGCCATCTTATCTTATTTTATTAATGCTGTACGTATAACTGGATTTTCATTTCATTATGACTCCAAATTAAAGCAAAACTCTCGCTTTTCTTCTTAATGCCTTCCAAATCAGATGATGAACGTTTATTTAGAAGAAAGAAATAAAAGTTTCTCTCATTAAATTGCGCCAGCACCTGATCTGGCACGTTCTCAAAAGAACTGTTTAGATCAGGATTGTAGTAAACTTAAATTAAGTTAAAGTTATTATGTCTTGCAATTGCAGTGATGCATAATACCATACAGCCAATTTTAAACAGTTGTAAACATTGAATCTTTTCTACTTACTTAAATAATATAATTCGGGTATTAATTCGACATTAATATGTAAATGCAGTAGTCATTATTTACCGTCCTTTTATACATGCATGCATTGATCTAAAATAAGTATATAAAGATATATATCCATCATTAATTATGTTTAAGTTATAAGAGTGGACCATTTTCTCAAAATTTATTCATAAAGATCAAAACAGAAGGCCACAAATAAATGCTCATTTTCTGTGTAATTATAAAATAAGCGTGCTTTGTGGACCAAGGTAAGCATTAAACTTGGATGCAACATCCCCACAACCTATTATGCATATGCATATATGCCATGCCATATATTGCAAGCTCATGTGACTGACCAAAACCAAAAGGATACATTCTAAAAAATTATTAAATTACTATTACTACCCATAATTTCTGTGTTTGTTGTTGCATTGCCAAAGAATAAAGATAGCTATCGCACCGTGATTGCTTACTAGCACAATGGAAAGCCAATCTTGTATTGTTGGGTTTTGGTTTCAGATTGTTATTAATGTGCGTGTGTCTAACCAGGTAATAAAAACAATAATTTTAATTTTAAACGTATGTCCAACGTATACGCTGGGTCCAACATTACGTGCAACAATGACAACAACAATAGCATTTATTACGTGATCAAAGATGCTATGAGGAACATAAAAAATGCCAATTAACGATCGCTATGTGATTAAACGTCGCAAACAATACATACATAAATATTTGCATTTGATCATAGTCAAATGCATTCATTTCACATATACGTATGTATTGTATGGCATCTCTTGCACTTGAACGGACGATGTGTTCGTGTGGTTGAAAATTGAATTAGTATCAATTTAGTGAAATGATAGTATTTACAGTTTTCTACTGACAATTAAATATTGCAAAATTTGATTAGATATTTGAAATGAATTTATTTTATATCGTACGTGTGTCCATTTGTGGATTTCAATGACACTGCTAACGTTCAATAACGTCGTGGCAACAATAACACCTGTAAATTTTCCACACCGCGCCGTATGTAAAACAAAATGAACAATTTTTACAGCATATTTTTCCCTTTTTACCCTGATATTTATGTATTAACACTATTTTTGTTATGGCTCATGCATGAGATAAACTAACACAATGACACTTAATAATAAACTATAACTAATAGAACTTTCAAAAACAGAAAATGCATCTTTTTCAAAAATACATATCAAAAGTTTCTTCCCTAGATCGTAATTGTGCATCACATGAATTGAGTTGAGGGGGACTAAAAAATTTCGTTAATGAAATTTTTGAAAATCAAAACTAAGCATATTATATAAATTGTATCTACCTTCGTGATCTTGTAGGTCCTACTCCAATTAAGCTGTAACGACAGTGAATCGAATAATTCGTCTGATGTATTGCGTCACTTGCTATTGTTAAATGTAAAAAATCAAAGTTTCCTCCAAGAAATATTGAAGACATGAATAAACCGTTATTCTGACGATACGTTAATCAATACTATCGCTGATTTTATCAGCTACGTAATCCAGCCAGGCAAGACAATAATGAACCAAGACAGTTTCAATACGGATTAGATCTTTCACCGTTCTACCTTTGAAATTTTGTATTTCAGATCAACTCATCACGCCGTTGTACATGACACTTATTACCTAGCTGATGAAATTAGCTATATTATGGACATTATCAAGGTTGTCTGTCCGTCCGTCCTTACTCTGTCAGAGAACACGATATCTTTAGAACGGTTTATTCACATTTCTTCACATTTGGTACACAAATACCTTAGGTCATAACTCAGAAGCCTATTGATTTTCAACTACCCATCTTGTCCCCTGGAGGAAGTGAGTTTCATTCCCCGGGGAAGTTATGGAGGAAATTTTAAGTTTTTACATTTAACCAATAGCAAGTGACGTAATACTTCAGACAAATTATTCGATTCACTATCAGCTACGTATTTACAGGTGTTACAGCTTTATTTAGTGATTTCCCATTGCGAAGAAAAATAGCGCGAAAAATTTCTAGATGAAGAATTCATCAGAATGGAAGTACACACATATACATACATATGAACATATATGTATGTTTATTTGGAAACTTGGTGTAGCCTGGTAAATGGAAATAATAATTGTTGTGTTGGATTGAAACTATCAAAATTTAAATATCTGCCACTATCGCACTACGTTTCGCTTAGTTTTGGAGTCAGTTAACAAGAAAGCTTTTCAGTATTATCGGCCAATAAAGTTGTTACTGCGTAATTTTTACTAAAACTAATACTCAACGCTGGTGGTATTTTAAAAACTTGTCTCTACGTCCACTACTAACACTAAATTTTTGGTCACGGAGGTTGTAGTGTTTGTCACGGAGGTTGTAGTGTTTGTCATGTAGTTTTAGTTAAATGTTGAGATGTGGTGGTATTGTGTTGTGTTGGTTCAAAAGAGATTGTTAATATCAATGACTTACTTTTGTTTTTAAAACATCAAGGTATGTCAATGGTTCAAAGTAACTATGAAATAAGGTGAATTTCCGATATTTGAATTGGAAGCCCAGTTGTAATTGATATATGTCATTTTGGCTTGACTACGGACTGAAGTCGATGGCGCCGTCATCATGGTGGCGCTATCGTTGGTTGTTGCATTCAACATTACATTGTTTAAAGTATGTGTTAATTTTTTTTTTGGTACTTTAGTGAGTTGACTGCAGCTAAATGGAGCAGCAACAGCAACCGATATCATCCCGTGCTCAACGGCAACGGGAGTTGGGCACATCACTGGTACAACCCAAATCAACTACAAAACGGACCCCCCTAGAATGCCAGCAGATGTTACAGCAACTCACACACTTAGATGCGAAAGTGTTTTCTGGGCATTTAATTGATGCCATTAAAGATGAAGTTTCATTGGAAGGACTTGATGGAATTACAATTCAAGGTATACTATTTATACGTACACACATCTTTAAATTCTCACAATAAATTTGACATAATGTATATACCATCTAACTTTACCCAATACAATTGTTTGACATGTAGCTCTAAAAATAAGACTGGAGGAAAGGCCAAACTTTAATATCGAGGGATTTGAAGACATTGCATCAGCAATTTGGAATCAAATGAAATATTGTAAATGCTTCGCATTTTATGCACTTCATACACCAAGACCTGACTTTGTGCCATACTGTTGGGATGACTATCGCGATGATAGGGGAAATGCATATGAACCTGTAAGTAAAAGTTTTTAGTTGTTTAAACAATAACTTTCAATTTTCAATTAATGTATCTCTTTGAATTATAGTTGCACTCACCAGAAGAAATATATTTGTATAATCCAATTGATGATAAAAAGCGTGGTGTTCGAGGTTCTTGCATGCACTACGATATAAGAAAGGATGTTACTCACATAATAAAAAGAATCAGTTATATTGAAGCAATTCAGTTGTAAGTGAATTATTGCATTGTTAGGTGAAAAAATTGTTGAATTCTAATTACTTTATCCTATTCTGTAGATTCGGTAATAGGTTGGTAATTGTCGCAGCACAATACTTACGAGAAAAGGCTTTATTGGGTTTGAATTACAAGAAACATAGTAAGCTAACAATTGTCCAGTATTGTATCATGGAAAGGGTCGGAAGGTATGTTTATGTCAATCATTTAAATTTATATGATGACCTTAATTTGTATGTTTGGTGCCAACAAATATAAATAAATACATATGTAATTAATTTTCTTAGATCGCGGTACTATGGCGAAATTACTCGAGGAAAAATTAGTTCATCTTGTATGAAGATTCAACCGAAAACCTTGTTTTACATGAGGAAGCATCTAATTACATCTAAACTCATCTTAAGACAGGTAATTCTTTATTCTTTTATAAGTTACCTTACTAGTTGAATGGGCTCATAACAACTTACTGGTATTGCATTAGCTAATGCTAAATATTTCTTTTGTCTAGAGCGTATCCATTAAATTTCCCAACTGTCGGTGCCCAGCTGGAGTTACAGTCTTCCATTTACCGCGATTTTACAAAAGAATTGAATCTATGCCCAGTTTAAACACCAGAATAATATTTTCGTGGCTAAATAGCTCTGAAACTAAAGGCATTCCTGTTGAAATGGTTGTCTCTAAATATGGAAAACATACAATGCGGAGTTTGACTTCCCAGTTTCCGACTTTATTAGAAACTGCTGTAAGTTTAGAAAATAATTTCGCTACATCACCCAATTAAGCTCGATGAGTAATTGTAAAATGGTCACATCATTTAAGTGGGAACATGTCGCGCCCGAAGACACTGGCGGAGAACCAAAGAAAAAGCCCAAGGCCAGAGCAGTACGAGTATTAAGATTAAAACACTCTGATGTAAAGATCCAAAATCAGCTAATCGCCAAAGTCTTGGATGGGCATGCTGTTGAAGATGACAGTACAGAAACCCCTGATACACAAGAAGAGAGCAACGAGGAGATGATAAACATTGAAAGTGCTTCTAGCTACAGTGATGTACTGGTTTTACGCCCTGGTAATCATTTAAAATATTGTTTAGTATTATTGTAAATGGGAATAAAAGATATGAACTAACATCTCATTTATATTTTTTGTTCTTCACACAGCGCACCAATACGTAACATCAACGGATAATCACCGTTTATTTTATGCATTGATGAGATCCGGTATATGTGGGCTCACACTTATCGACATATCAACTCTTATGTCGTTAACCCCATTGGAAAGTAGGTCTGCCGGTCGTTTTCTCACTCGTCATAATGCATGTAAGGAGGGTGTAATAAAGATGGTTAAACAAAGGGCGTTCACGTAAGTAAATCATGTGGTTTATTATAAATTTTGTTGTTTGCATAACTGGATATTATAGATATGTTGAACAATTTAATTTCACAGATACATTATTACGAACTTTTCTACGGAAGATCTGGAAATTCATATGAACATACAAGACAAATTCATGTTTGCTATGTTGGATCTTCAAAAAATTCGAGATTTCATTGAAGAAAATGAAAGTAAACTTTTAGTGCAGAAAGCGATTAAACACAACAAATCTCCTGAAAAGATAGAAACAGGTTGTCACGGTTCTCAATACAATCCTCTACCTGCAATTGAAGCTGCACCAGAAAAACAAATTGAAAAGGAAAAGGGTTCTCTTAAAGCAAAACGAGGTTCTAAGAAAAAGTCCAAAAAGTCTAAGACGATTCCGAACTCACCCCAATTTACTTATGAGGATTTAATATTAACACCTGTGCCAATGGATCAACCACCTGCTACCACACATGGTTTGAACATGACACCAAAGGAATCAAGTATTCCAGGACTGCGTATCAACGAAACCTCGGCCAAGGACCATGATTGCTCTGATGTTGTTGGCTCAAGTGCACAACTTGTAGCTGTTATACCTATTCGTGTATTGCTAGACACCAATACAGGTGACGAATCTGTGCTTGAGGAATCGAAAGACGAAGATGGAAATAACAAGGAGATCAGATATGAACCTGACACAGATGACACTTGTTCTATAATATCGAACTCAGATGCAGATGAAGTGCTTTCACAGGCTTCCACAGAATCTGACGAAGATGAGGATGATGAAGTCAATGAAGTGTTGAACCCAACTCGTAAACCTCGAAGAGGAGACGATGTTGATGAACTTATTCGTGGACGAATGTCACGTCAAAGAGTGGACTGGAAAGATGCTGAGGATCGGCTTATAACTCTGGCATTCATTGGAGGCTCGATGTTTATTTCTAAATATAACTACGCCAAAGTTTTCATATTTAATGCGTCCCAGATTCGTGATCTCATGTTGAAGAAGACTGAGGGAAAATCCAACAAAACGTCTGCTGCTATACGACGACGTATTCACTTTCTGATTAATCAGAAATCACGTTTTGAAGAGTATGTTGGACTTGTACGTGCCGCATTGAGAGACGATTTTTTGTATGAAAATTTCGTCAGGGAGCATATGCGTCCTCCCCAACAAAAGATTTATTTCAATCCACCGATTAATGCATTGGAAGCTGTCTTAGATTATTTAGATGACAAACTCACTGGTGAACGATATGCTAGCTCCGATACACCAGGAAGTTTAAGCGCTATCGAAACCCTGCAGTTTTTTCGCCAACTTAAGCGGGCAGAATTTTACTGGAAATCCACAATGTTTGCCATATTTTGCCCAATGGGAGACACTTCACAAAGTCGTGGTGCGTTCTATCGTCAGTGGAGGAGTACTTTGCACGTGAAAAATGAGAAAGGTCCTGATTCCGAACATACAAATAACAATGAAAATGAAAATTCTAACGACGACGTCATTGAAAAAATGCCATCAACATTGTATGATTCACTATCAGACAACGACGACGATATTGAACAAGTACCACCAATATTGTATGCGGCACCTTCAGACAACGACGACGATATTGAACAAGTACGGCAAATTGGCGAGGACGAATTAGTGGGACAAATAGAAAAGCTAGAAGAAATCAAGACACCACAAGATTTATATTTGGATTTTTGTTGGAAATTTTTAAAGTTTACAACGAAGCAATGCATTATCATGTTCAAAAATATGCTAATATTTGGATCTATGAACAAGAATGGATTTCAAATAATGTCATTCAGCATGCTTTCGACTCTTCCGAATGTTTGTTCTTCCTTGAGAGAATGTACTTCTGTGTCTGAAGTTCGTCTGTGGACTGCTAGGTCATTGGTGCTTGATTTAATATTTTCAGGAGATTCCTCAAAACTTTTGGACCGCTCTGCTGTTGATAAATGTAAATTTCCATTGGAGCGAGCAGCTAGGTCACTCACACGGGCCAGGGTATTAGTGTACAGTAAAAGAACAGGGCTACTTGCGGTATCCCGTGTGAATTTAAAAAAAATTATAGGTGGATTGCCTTCATACTCATATGATGAAATGTTAGAATTTCTACAATACATTGATGAGACACACAAAGTTGATTCACTTGCTTGTATCAGCGTCGGCATTTTGTATGGTATTGTGGAGCTGACAGACCACTTCAAGTCCTCTATAACTGTGGTTGAATCGGTTTTTACATTAAATGAAGATTTGGCAATGTTGTACGAGGGAATGTCACCCGAAGACGACGACTCGTCTAAAAAAGAAAAAAAAACGCGACCGAAACGACGCAAGAAGGGTGTAGCTAGCTCCCGTACCGTTAAGAAGCGCAGGGTAACGGTGGAGGAGGAGCGGGTGGATGTTGATGGTCTGGACGGCTATGATGAATTAACCAAAGAAATCCATGTTTCAGTCGCCGAAAATGACAATGTGGGGTTAGAGGAGGGAGAAAGTTATACCAGCAGTTCAGCGAATACACTGCGCCTGTTACGAGTTCGATTAAATCAAGCAGGGTTGAATAGTAACAATTTTACTGGATTTGTTGAGAAGGATTTTTTCACACTAAATCTGCCAAATCTTGAATTCGTGTTTCCTCGAAAGGGTAGTCTCAATCACAAATTAGCTGGCACATCCCATCCATTCTCTGATGATGTTTTGAAGGAACTGCGACGAGCTCTTGTTGAGTAAGTAAACGTCAATATCGATGGAGTGCATTTAAAAAAATTCCCACCGATTGTCTCGATGAACTCTTGACATTATTTATTTTTTTATCCAGGCTAGTGTATCACCGTATTTCGGACACCCCTGGAAGCACTAAGATCATCCCAAACCTGGAAAATCACTTAAAGAAGTATGCAATCTTATTCAATGTTATTAATACAGCGGGAGTTGTAGGCGTATCAGGATTGTTCCTAGAGGTAATTATTAGCACAAACCTGTAATCAAAATGCATATCTGTTTTTGAAACGAAATGTTAAGTTACTGTAACAATTTTTTGTTGTTGTTTATTTCCATACAGACGTTATTCGAACGAAAATCTTTGGTGAAGGGACTTCGCTACCTTTTGGAAGCTAAGCTAATTTTTAGCGTTGGGGTAGCGCGAAGAAAGTAAGTGTACTAGATGAAGATTTGTCATTACTAGGTATTTATTAACATTTTGCGAAGTAAAAGGTTCATGAGATATGAGATTAGTGCCCAAATTTAGTACACATTTACCTTAGGGTAAGGCCTCGCCACTCAGGCATTTTCACCTGGGTAAAAAACCACGGTATGCTCTATCATGCTTACATGTTGAACAGTGGGTCCTAGTCCTAACTTGGTATATAAGTACCTTAGGGTAAGACCTCACCCCCGTGACACCTTGACCCCCGTGTAATGCCCCCTTTGGTTGGGGATGAGAAACGAATTTGGTTGGAACTCCCTTGGTCGAACTTTATTATTTAAAATAATTTAATTTTTGAATATATTAACATAAAACGGCTAAACCTTTATTTGGTGGTTACGTAATTTATAAATTAATGGCGTAATTGCAGGAAATGGGGATATAGGTGGATTTTAACACGAATTAAGAACTTTAGACGGTCCTTAGTATTTTTTTAGTCATATCCACATGTATACTCGTGGAATAACTTGTAAATACTCAATGAAGATTTGTATTTTTTATACACAACATGAGCAACATATAGTCTATAAAGATAGTTACAGCTTTTCATAGATGCGCTTATCTAGAGATTTGTACAAATTTTGAGTTAGTCTTTGTAGAGTGCCGTATCTTAAAACAGTGCTGATTTACGTAACAGATTCGTCACTTATAACAACCTAAAGGACTGGGTAATTCCAATTCGTCCTCAAGTTACCAACAGTAGTGTGGGGCAGTAAGTAAAATATTCTATACTCCATGATGGGTGGTTGTGATTGCGGCGGTAAAGGAATGTGTAAAATGTCCTGGGCCCCCCGGTTAATCCCGGTGGGACAGGAACGTCCAGGTACATTAAAGGGGGAATGTTGATGTTTTCATAAGAGCTCATAGACACGAGTTTACATGATGACAAAGTCTAAAAGAGAACGGCTTTACTTCCGAAAATGCCAACATTCCCCCTTTATTGTCCCTGGACATTCCTGTCCCACAGGAGTTATCCGATGGTGCAGGGGGTATACAGGACATGTTACGTATTCCTCTACGCTATAGTATCCTACTCGCTTATATCGGTCATAATCGCTTCTTGAACTGTTCAAGCTTGAAGTTTTCATTTACTTTAATCTAGTGTCATTACGCGACCATGGATTACGTCGATTGGCGGGTTATGTTGGATAACTATCAGCCGACTATTCATCTCATTACTAGGGCAAATGCAAAGACCTTCAATTCCTTTTGATGAACTATGTCGAGTGTTTTTGCCAACTTTGAGCCCGGTGGAATCTACCGTTTTAATAGAAGTCTGGCTCTGTTTTTATGATTAAATAATATTTTCTTTCCCATACATTTATCACAATTTTAATTTGTAATCAATTGGTTTACAGGCGCTAGCGATGTTGAAATATATCACTATCTACAGGTTGCAGACGTATGTACCAACATTATTTTCAAAGTCCCCATCCTGTTCCGCTTCTGACATTGGTAAGGCCAACAGTAAATTTATAGCTCAATATGTATGAGTAAATTCCTATGAAGTAGGTGTAACCACTGAATTTTGTTTTGTTTTTTACAGAATATAATGCCGATACTTTGATTGATACCAACGATGTTTATGTCGCCGTCTCTCCGTATATAACATTTTTGCATTCTCAACTCAACCATGCCATACAACGTGCGGCCAAAAAACAATTCATGAGTTAAACAGATTCTGAGCTCTACGCGTCCTTGGGCGGCGTCCAAATCTGATTGACCAGACTTAATTTTTAAGCGTTGAGTAATTAAATCCAGTTAATCAAACTTTGCCGCCGCCGAACAAAGGTCTGAAATGTTCCGAAGCATTGAACAGCGTGTGTACACAGTGCAAGTGTAAATTGATAGATTACCGGTGCTATGTACCTTTTTATTGGTCCAAAAATCGAAAGACTGATTTGTCAAATGAGTCTCAATTTTTTATGTACCCCACACTAGAAACGTTACCGTATTTTTTTACTTCTGTACGCTCACGCTCGGCTTGATTAAGTTGTTATTTAGTAGATTTCATATATTTTGTTCGATGTT
>JAHZNC010006573.1:0-12457 GCA_027744095.1 Zhuqinia jingwanae | reverse complement strand
CACTGCTGCTGCTGCTGCTCCTGAAAAAAAAAAGAATTGGAAGATGATGATGGTGATCATCATCATCAAAATTATAACATACTATAACAAATGTGAGCAACCAAGACAATTACATGCCGACACAATTGAACATCTAATAAAAACAATCAGTAAAACCGGAGTACTCAAGTAGCTTACAAGATACAATATAGATTCTGCGACAAATCCCTGCTGATGATGCGTCAAACCCATCGTTAAATCCCACCCATGTTATCTTTGAATCTCACACCGAGGCCCTTTAATGATTGTAAAACCCCACCCTCAAATCTCGATATGTGCGAAAATTTAAATGGTAATATGGCAAATTATTCAAAAAATTAAATTTAATTTAATTTAAAAAATTCATGAATTGCAAGGGGAAAATACTTTTGTGTCCATTTCTGTTTCAAAATGTAATACAGTTTCAACCATTTCGAGATTTCGTACCAGACCCATTCTCTCCCGATTAATATGATTGATTTCCTAGAACTTACAAATATGCTAAATTTAATTCCACATTCCCAAAAACAAACAGACACACAATACAAGTCTCATGAAGTAGCTTAAGCTACTTACTAATGCCAGTCTATCAAAACAGAATGTGATCATTTCCCATTGTTACCCTTATTATAAGTATTAAATCAGCATGACATCACATCATCGGATGGAAAACGACGCCTTTGTTCTACAAGAAGGAAGATGCCGTGAGACTGGCTCAGTCAGAGTGAGAGAAAAAGGCGAAATAGGCAACAAGGTGTAGTAACAACTACACAAACGTGTAATTCGGGATGGAAATGGAGAACATCTCTTATAGACGGTCACCAATCATTAAAATGGCTTCTTTGCACAGCATCATCATCACAGACTATCATCTTCTTTTACCCTCACTACTACTACTACTGCAACTATTACTGCTGCTCCTTAAAAAAATCATTTTTTTAGGCAGGTGCGTGTTTGTTTCGTATTCAGAAATATTATTGTTACCCAAGTTACCTTGTTACCTAAACTTTGTACAACCAATTTAGTTATTGTAATGGAATGTTGTTGGCTGAAGGTATGAGTACAAAGGTTCATACAAAGTCGGCAACTACTACTTTTTCCCCAATGCCAGAAATTTTCCAATGTTGTAAAAATCATTCCAAATGAACAACAGACTTTTGAAACAGCAAGCTTAGTAATTATAAATGCATATTAGCAAACATCACATGATAATACAATTGAACGTCTATAATAAACATCCAGGTATGTCAGTGGAGAGAGAGAAAATTGTTAAGGTATAAATTTTATGCGTCCCTAGAAAAACGCTGAAAAAAAAACAACCGCATTGCGCCACCAACAAAGTTTATCGCAGACCACCTTGAGTAGAAAAAACAGATAATTTAGAAGATTAAGGGCTTCGTACCAACACCACCAATATCACTACTGCCACAATTTCCACAACACGATGGTAAAAAAAAAAAGACACGATAGGGTGAAGAAGGCAAGAGAATTGTGAGCCCTTGAAGCAGTTTTTATTGTTATGACATGGCAGATGTTATATTATTATTATTATTATTGCTGGTGTGTCTAACACACAACGCACGGGACTACTAACTTTTACTACTGCTGCTGCTGCTGCTCCCACTTATGGACGGACGAACACATTATTATTATTGGGGCAGAAAAACTGGATAATAAGATTTGAGGTTTATAAGTGGCGTTGTTGTTGGCTGATCGCTCTCTGCTGATATAGTACTCATTTCGATAACGACCATGGGAAAAAACTATAACGGATCAGAAGAGATAACAAAAATAGGTGGTAGTATCTCTAATAATGAGGAACTGACTGCTCTCTTTCTCTATCTCTCCTTTTCTGCTGTTGCTAGAAAAGAAGAAAAGGGTGTGCTTTGTAGCTCATAATTCATGATTATATTCGACGATAAAGGATAATAATGAAAACAGGAAGCTCCCAACAAAACACAACAGTGAGGCCATTTTGTCAGGTAACTATAAGAAGAGTTGATATTATTATGGAACAGCTTTATATAATAAACTTTTTTATGTATATCTCCTCCAGGCGTATTACCTTCCATTATTTCAATTATTTATTACTACGTTAATTATTGGATTGCACGTCAGAATCCTTTAAAAACATTGTTTATGTACAGGATTTTCTTTGGAGAAAATCAAAGCTGGAAAGCAAACGCAACTTGTAGCAACACAATCAATTTCATTTACTAATTGTAAGTATATAGATGATTATAATTTATAATACAATTTTTCCATAAATTTTCCACTTCTTTCATTAATACAACAACTGTGTTTAGTCAAATCATCAAATCACAACCAAATTTTTTTATTGAGGCTGCACTCATTTCTTTAGTTAGATAAGTACTCAGTAGTTATATACAATTCTTTTAAAAACTGCGTTACTAATATTATGCTGGTTTGGAAGATGAGAATGCTACAATATTGCATTATTGCGTAATGTCAAATATCGCCGACCGTTACGTTACGTTGAAGTTACGCAGGAAGAATTAACTTTTCATTTATGTATAATTTCATTTTGAAACGCTTGATGTCATTTTCTTTTTTTATAAATTACAAGACCCTACTATATAAAATCGTACATGCGAGTTTTTGTTGTTGTTGTTGTTGTTTATTTTCTTATAGTAGGGGATGGTTGCCTGCCACGAGGGAAACGCATCGGTTGATTATCATATCATAAAACGTAACGAACAAAAAAAGAATTTACTCTCTGTATATCTACGTGACCAGTTTTTTTTAAAGAAAGAAATAATCATCAGCACAGACAGCAGATAATAATTCAATTAAAATTTATTATATTTTATATCACCATTTTAAAATGATAAGAAGAAACGCTGTGTATGTATGTATGTAGCTATAATTGTCATATAGACAGGAAGACCCCTGGAAAGAGTCAAAAACAATTATTTCATTACCTATTATCATCGTTATTACAAATTTTATAATGTAGTAAAAGGCAAATATTACATACCTAAATGTAGGTATGTATGTATGCATACTCCCTGGTTTATCATCATATCATGAATCTACCTATTACACTCGTTCGTTTTTACGCAGCCCAGCTATAACATCATCATCATCATCATCACCATCAGAACAATAATCATTTTCATTTCCGCTTTAAAATCACCACATCAGACTCATTATTAAAATAATTATTTAATCTTCTTTTCTACGAATGAAACACTTAAGCACGTCAAATGAAAAATGGATACATCAAATAAAAACAAATTGCTTTTGATCGACGGATGTACATGCATACATACGTTGTATATACAACGCATACTAACACATACACTCACACAGTTGCCATTTTTGTTCGGTCCAATTGTCAGATTTAAAAATAAAAAGTTTCTCTTGATAAGTATAGGATAACGTTCTTAAAGCGTTTCCGGAGCCAAAATGGTTAGCATTCGCAGAGTCAAAGTAGACATGCATATTACATGTATATATAGTCGTTAGTATAGACCCAGTAATTTTATTGAATTTCAAGTACCACATTATATTATGTTGCTGCCTTCTCATGACTTGTATACTAATAATAATAGGAGCAGACGAGTTTTTATAGTACTACGAAATAAAATAGGCTCCCACCCACCCACGCAAAACAGAATTTCATTAGTATTTTATGCCATTGGTAACGAACGGGCTAGGTTCCATAGAAATCAAATTCCTGTAATTTTACATCATTCAAACACCACATGCATACACGTAGAACGAGTATAATATGAAGGAAAACAACACACCCCTTTTCTCCTGGTATGTTTGCTCACCAGATTTTTTAATAATAAAAAAGTTGGTAAATAAAAAAAAAACTAGTAAAAACTTACGACTATACTACCAGGACGCATGGACTTTTTTTATAAAAAAAAAGAAGAAGTTTTTTATACTACTACTAATAATTA
Source organism: Zhuqinia jingwanae (assembly GCA_027744095.1). Classification (NCBI taxonomy): domain Eukaryota; kingdom Metazoa; phylum Arthropoda; class Collembola; order Entomobryomorpha; family Paronellidae; genus Zhuqinia; species Zhuqinia jingwanae. Next base: position 8,507 of record JAHZNC010006573.1, on the reverse strand, counting down.
CATATTTAGCAATGCGTTGTTCGTAGACGTCAGTTTAAAAAGGTGTTTGAATTCTCATTATAACATTACATATCAAGGCAATGTATCAAAAAATAAATGGGCTGGTCTCTACAAAAGACGTATACCCACCAAAGCACATATTAACGGGTAACCAGAGAACTTCCTTTCATTGGCTATTTTGTACACACACACCATAATACTATACAGCAATATGGTATGGTATCAATCAAAACACCACAGCAAACAGAGGCAACTCTTTTTTCCCTGCAGTTCAGGAAAAGTCGTGTGGTAGGTAAAGCCATTAAATCATAATAATGGAATATAAAAAATAGATTTATGCTCTTTTAAATATTCAAGCCAGTAAAGTATAATAATATACATACAAGTATAGATGTTATATATAAACCAGGAGATTTGGAAAATGAATTCATCTCGTTTCAAATCATAGTTAATAATCTAATTGCATGTGGTTGACGTTGACATTCACTGCTGCTGCTGCTGCTGCTGCTGAGTCAGCGCTGTCGGGCTATTCTAATTTTAATATTATGAATGTTGATACGACTGACAAGAAAGCAGTGTGTGTATACTTTTTTTTTAACTTTCACTGAATCACTTTTTTCTGGCCATACATATTTATAGGGGAACTATGCACGACATGTAATGTAGTACCCTCCACCCAAGTCGAACGAATAGAAAAAATCCTACTCCCTATATCCTTCCCCAACAATGTATTAATTTCAAAAACTAATATAAAAAAAGCTACCAATGTGATTGTTAGACGGCATATCCATTCCCGTAGAAATCTTCCGGTGCGGTCGAGGTAGAAAGAAAGAAACTATTACGGAATGAATTACGACTTGGTTGTGACTTGTTATTGTGATATGTAAAAATGCTAAAAAAGAAATTTCTATAAAAAATTGCCTCTCATATTACCTCCCACCACGGCATATTACATATTACACCACCACCCATTTGGTTTCTGAACTATAAAAAAATGATAATGTCCTTATAGTAGTAGTAGATATTTAATATTTTTATGATTTCATTGGACAAGGGGCTATATATATAAATAGAGAGAGAGAGAGAGTTTTCACCAGTAGTCTACTTTGTATAAAAATTGTTGGCATATTTATACATATTTGGTATATAACTTACAAGTTAAATTACAACATTGTATGTCGAAACGAGAATTGTTTCGTGACTTTTGACACCACACACATACACAGCTATAGGTGAAATAAAATTTTATTTTCATAAAATAAAATATTTCTTCTAAATATTACACAAATAAAAAACGAGTTGTAAATTTCGTACACGAAGTCATTAATCTACATGCTTTACTTTATGCTTAGATTAATGCAACCGATGTATGTGTATACATGTGTATACGGTGACGGTGCTTTATAGTGCAATAATCCGTATTATTTTTTATTATTTATTATCGTTGGCTTCCTACAAAACCACTATCCCTTAAAGGATATTTCTCTCTCGTTTTTTTTTTCTTCAAGCCAACCAAAGTGAAGTATTTTTTATATCGATTTTCAATACGTCTTTATGTTTTACAACGAACAAAAGATATTCTAAAGTACGTAATACCGACAAAGTGAAAATAGTTTAAGGCACATATGTGTTTCCTAACTGATTTTTATAGATTTTAACGGGTTGCAAGTCATAACGGATACAAATATGTATAAAACTACGATAACTAAATAATAAAGTTGTTAAATTGGGTATATAGTCCCATTTGTTAGATGTCGCTATCAGCCAAACCAAATGTCCACACAAATTCTGCAAAAGGGGGTAGGAGACGTACATTACATATTATACATATGTACGTGTTGGAATTTTTCCATTTCATGATTTTTCTTTTTTTGTGGCAAAATACCGACAACCGACAGTCGTACATGCCAAAAGTACTCAAGTACCCAACCGAATCCGAATCCGCACGCAACCACAACACACAGCATTATTATCCTTGGTACAGGAAAAATCAAGTTATCCAACTTGATAAAACAATATAAAATACGAATTTCTGACCCAAATTATAAAGTGCTACTTTTATATTTTTTCTCAAGAAACGAATTTTGAGTGAAAACATTATCATTATCACACTTTATGATGGGAGCGACGTGGTGGTGGTGCTGACAGTATGAAAGAGAAATAAATGGGAACAAAATGACAGCATGTCAAGAGTCCACAATAATCATATTATTGTCGCACACATCATGTGTTATAATATACATTTACCATTTTACACAATAAAATGGCTTTTTTGGCAAGTAAGATGATTTTTCAAAAAAAAATGCTATAAGCACAACCGAATAAAAAATGATCATTATAGTGCATATCAAACAGGTAGTAGAGTAACTAGTAGTAGTAGTAGTAGTAGTAGTATTAGGAATTGTGTGTGTGGTAGGACTCACCCAGAAAAAAAATATGAAAATTCTTCACATATCTCTATTAACATCTTTCAGGTGGACTACGGAGGAACACTCCACATCTTTCATCCATAATAACACTTACGTGCAGTAATAATAACAGTAATCACAACATTGTTGGGAAATATAGGCATTGTTGTTCGTTCGAGATGATAATGGTAAACCACCGACGTCGATTTTTTTTTCAGATATTGAAGAATTTATGAGGGGCGAAATAAGTATCAACACCATCACTACCACTACTATATACCACCACTTTGCTCATAATGTCATGCTACATAATAAATATGGATAGAATTATGATGATGGTATATAGAGGTGGATGGTGAATGTATACATTTTTTACTGTGTACAAAGTTTTTTTTTAAATGCTATATTCCTTCATAGGCAAGTAATAAAGTAAGCTTGCTGCGATGGGATATCTTCTGCGATCCTAAAAAAAAATTATCATCCTGTCGTGGCGTTTTTACTCTTTTCCATTATTTCAACAATTTTCAGCGTCAACGTGTGTGGGTGATGAAATGGCAATTAGGTTCCTATTATTTTCCTTTCTCTAACAAATATGCCTTCAGAAAATATAAGAGAGAAAAAATTGTAAAAAAGTCGTGATTTAAAGTCAACTGTTAATCATATGGATTCAATGTAATAATAATAATAATAAACATTAATACAGTCATCTCAACTTTATTTTGCCGTTTTGATGGTACCCATCATACACATGCACACACACACACACACGCACTTCAACTTTCATTACTAATTTTTCAACTTTGCCGAAACATTAACATTATTGATGATATGATGGAAAAGAACAATAAAAAAAGTGTATTTTTTCAAAACAATTTTTTGAAAAGTTTAAAATGAAATATTGCAAATATTAGTTTACCCCGTGACCCTGCAAGAAATTGTGCTTAAAATTCTACATAAGATACATATTATGAACATATTATAGTTCCTGTGGTCACTTTCCAGTGTCGCCATAATAATAAGTAGTTATAATTATTGTGTGAAAATCTTAAACAGAGACATTGTCGTAGTCAAGCCACTGCTTTCAGTATAGGTACTAATTTGCTGTAATAATGTACTTTCTGGTAATAATTTCCTCCACACTTCATTCATTCATATTTAAGTATTTGACGATTATCAACTGATGACACGTTGATGATAGATGAAATTTAAAAAAATTCATAAAGCTATTTGAGTTTTTAAAAAGACGACATATTTTTTACGAAAAAAAAAACGTGAATAACAGGTGTTATTATTGTGACATCAGACAGGTTAAAGAAATCATGTTTTTGTCTACTCACAACAAGGAACATTATAATCATGCGGATAATAACAATGATCATCATCATAAATGATGATGTGATGTGATATGATACTCATGTTTTATATGGTATTAATGGCTTTTTTTTCTTCTTCAAATTTGCCAAATGGACACTAATTCATTCACTACACTCACGGCAAAAAAAAGAAGCGAATTCCCTAATGACTTTTATCAGTCAAATCGTCACACAACATTAGCAACATTCAATATAACAATAGCTTGCTAAACGAAGGTTTGTCTAATTATTTGCATGTTTAATGATTTTTATTGGGATTATCATTATCATCCTCCCCATCATCACCATCATCTTGTCTCCCTTCTATATGCCATTTTGTTCTAATCTCGTTTCCTTATATGTTAACCACTGGCAAAAACCATTAGCAACATCGTAGCGTGTGGTGTGGCTTGTTGTTGGTGAGTAACCATTAGCCGTAATACACTGCTTGTGATGTACTGTGTAGTTGTTTCAACAGGCATGATATATCACACCTTTCAACATCTCCTTGCTGATAATTATTTAGCAAAACGCCTATGACAAATGCTTTTATTGCTCATGGCAATTTGCTACCTCTACATATATGAATACAACAACAACACTCAGTCCAACTTTAAATAGTTATCCTCATGTCGTTCGTCCTGTCCTGACCAACTAGTAAAAACTCTTATGCTACATGCTTGTCAAGCAAGCAATTCTAGAAGATAACATTTATGAAACAAGTTGCTGAAGACGAAGAAGAAAAAGACTCGATCCAATGCACTCCTCCTTCATTCTCAAGTGATGCACCTGATGATGATGATGATCATCATGATGATCAACCTAAAGCTATAGGAAGTCATGTCTCGAAAAGAAATCAAAAATCACAAGCTATCAAACCGCGTCGTTGTCCTTACTATTTTTTTTCAAATTCCCAATTCTTGATAACGTACAAACTCTCATCTTTGTGTTTACACGTATAGACATATGTATGTACATAAATATATATGTACTTTGTGAAGTTTGCCAGTATGTGGTGGTTGGGGTGAATTATGTGAGTGTGTGTGGTTTATTCATAAGGTGAAGAAAAATTTCTGAAGTAATTAACCTAATAATTATTGTTTCTTTCTTCTCCTAATGATGACCATCAGCGAACAGGCCTACTCAACAACTAAACAATAAATATTACATTTTATGTTTACCAATGTAATTACCATAACTTTTATATCTTTGTTCAACTTGTAGAGATACTAAATTAAAAGACAATAAAATTTATGAGTATTTAAGATGTAGACATTTATGTAAATGAAGACATGATCAAACTTCAAATTAAATTCATTATTATTAATATTATAGTACATGTTGTTGCATCATTGTACATATTCCGAGTGCTAATAATCTTCTTGCCATGTATGTATGCATGAATATGTTGTATGCTAATCTTGCATTATACGTGACATATCCGGGCACAGTACCAGAAACCAGAATAATATATTTAAAGTAATCACGTAACTAAAAAATTGTACTTCATACCCGGTTTGCTTCACAAGTAATTAATCTTGTCATCATCAAATTCAGTTATTTACAATTAGTACGAAGCAACCATGATATATATTTCAGGTTTAACATATATCATAATTTTTTTTGTCTATTATTATTATTATTATTATTATTATTATTATTATCATTATCATCATCGAATTTTATAGCATATAATAGAGCCTCACCTGTCTTTTATGGTAAAGGATTACTACGTTTTATATTTGTTTCTTTTTGTTTAAATGTGAGAATACATGTATGAATATGAGCTCACTCAGTCGATGTAGCAGATGTAATTTGAGAAGATATTGTATATATATTTTTTTACGTATGCCACGACGACGCTTGCATAATATTTGAACCGGCTGGAGTTTGGCTAAATAGCCTTAAACGTCAATTACTACCAGTTTACTACAGCTTATTTTGCTAGTAAGACGATGTAATAATTATAGTAATGATGGAAATAGTACTAGTAATAATAAGGATCTGCACAATAACTGTGAGTGGCAGGGGTGGTGGTGGTAGTGAAGCAGGGTGGGTGAGCAAGAACGAGGAGAATAGAAGAAAAAAAACTTTTTTTTACTCATATTTTCTTTTCTACAATGCAACATAATAATAATAATAATAATAACTACTACAACAACATCAGCAACAACAAGTTTACCTACAGTACAGAAAAATTCAAAATGAGACAAGTGAGAAAACGATTAAAAACATTGCAAACGCCATAATCATAGACAGGCCAGTCTTTTTAACGAGTTTTTCTGCCTGAAAAGAATACAAAAACATTCCTAATAGCAGAGGATTTATTGCAATAATTTATTACAGAATGCCGACGATAACTTCATAAAAATGGTGATGTGATATGATGTGATGGTGGCATAGAAAACCCATGATGAACAGGTATACTTGGATAGACGTATATACCCATATGCGTGATGGTATTAGTGTGTGTAAGCATTGCACGTATTAACTTATACATATAATGTAATATACTCAAGCAAAAAGTTCTTTGTATCTCTTTATTAAGGACCGCTGTACGGCGAGTTCCTTATCATTTTTCGAACTTGAATGTTCGGTGCAAGCTGGAGTTGACAAACCTTCCTATCAATATAGCTAAAGAAAATTCTTTACAGGTGCACTACAGCAAGATTTGGAACCCGTATTAATTTCCGACATTACCGGAACTCTAAAAGATCGATCTACTAAGGGTAAAAACTCGTGGTAATAGCAACCATTTAAAATTTTCTACTATAGATGTATCTTGGGGAAACAATTCAAAAACTAATTTATCTGGTAGTTGTACAGTGTAAAAAAACTTATTAACATAATTATAATATGCAATTGAATAGTAATATATGTTGATACTAGCAGCTTTTTCTTACAGCATTATACCAACAACTTATTATTATTTTTATTGTTTATGTCGTCGTGACGAACGCAAAATGACTATATCTATTTGGTTGTCAGTATTCAACTGAAGGAGCGTCCTCAGGAAATGAAATAGTCTTGGTTTTCAGGGAGGCCAAGCCAAACCAGACTCAATCCGTATATTATTATTATTATTATTATTATCTATGTTTGTATGGGGTGATTCATAAAATTATTACCAGCAGTAGTACAACACAATGTGTTATTTTTTTATATATATTTGTGTTTTGTTGCTGGTAGCTTACACACACCATTATTATTACTTACTATATACGCTTTGGCTATGCCGCATGCTGGCGTGTCGACCGGGCATTTAATATCATTATTACAAGCCTGTTAGTGGCAATAAAATAATTATTTTACGCTGCAGACTTCAGCCTTTTTTTTATGCATTCTTCATGATGATCTGCATACTTCAACTCATAAAACGACTGTGGAATAATGATTGTTTTTTTTTTGCCTGAGAGAGAGAGAGAGAGGGATAATCAAATGATAAAGTTTATAATTGATGTACTGATCCACAGGAAAAATAAGATATTACCATCGCATTTGTTGCGTTACAGCTAAATATATACATTATCCCTTATTTTTCATATTTTTATTGATTGTAATAAATATTTTTTTTCGGAAGTTCTCATCTCATTTTTTTTATCATAGTGTACATTGATGGCCATGCCAAAATTCTATGCCAATGTTTGATTACATTTGCGTGAAAATACTAAATGAAAAGATAGTAGTAATGATGATGGTAGGAAAGATTACAATAATAATAATCATAATTTCATTAGTATTATTGTATTTTTTTACTATAACCAATGTTTTGTATAGATACAAGACGCAATACTACTTTTTTGGCAAAATACTGTAAGTTTTCACACTCAAATCATGATAAATCTTCATCAGTATATCCATATATCATAATTTGATTATCATGATGATACATCATAATAATGCATGTATATTTCTGGACTAGCAGCACATTAAAGTTTCAATGGTAATTTACTAAGAGACCCGTCATATTTTTTTAATACATAATACATTATGCTTGTTTATGAGCTACGAAGACATAAAAATTTCTTCTCTGTAGGTAAATGATTTTTTCGGGTTACCTACCAGAAAGTAGACAGTTGGTAATAAGTAATGGAAAAAGGAACAATCCAAAAGTTGAGTCGAGTGAATATTGTAGCGTCGGTAAAAATATATTATACATTTATATCATATCATCATCATCTTTGTCTGAAAGAGTGAGCGTGTATGTTAAAAAAGGGATGAGGGAGGCATGATATTTTCTCAGTCTGTTCAAGCTAATTACAGTAATCGCATTTTTGCATATTGAGAATTTCTAGGCTCTCAAAAAACTTTTCATCACTTTTTACTACTACTTCGTGATGCTGCTGTCTGAAAAATGACTGTGGCAAAGGGACGAAATTTGTTTAGGTACCTACATCTAATATAGTAGTTATGCGCTATAATGCTGTCAATTATAGGGACAGCTTTGACGTCTCTATTAGGAGTAGTAGTAGTAGTAGTAGTAGTAGAAGCAGTAATAATATAAGGATGAGGATCATGAAAATGACAAAACATTTTTTTAAACTATGCCTACATTACAACAGTACATTTATCGTTTTGTTTTGTAGATGGGATTGAGTCGCAAGTTTTTTTATGAAAAAAACAAGTGCATTTTGTCCTTGTTAGTAAATGTTCTATACAACATGAAAAATGGATTAAAAGATTATAGGTTGATTTAGTTTGTGTTTAATTAGTACAAAAAATGTAATCCAGTTGTATTGCCAAATTG
>JAHZNC010006572.1:0-30144 GCA_027744095.1 Zhuqinia jingwanae | reverse complement strand
GTGTTGTAGTAGATGTAAAGCCACTTCTTTGATCTGTAGACAAAGCATGCGATGTTACAAGATTTTTATTAAGAAAGGAAAGGTGGAGCGTGTTTTAGCTACTATATATCCATCTATCATTATTATTATTGTTATTATTATTACGTACACTATAGAAGAAATAATAGTACATTCTATATATTTTCATTCAATATTTATTTAATTCCCCTTTCTTCAACATTATTTCTGTCATTTTAGTCTTTTTTTTTTCGGCGCCTATATAAAAGAGCAGACTTGTTCATGCGGGAAAAAAAATCTTTTTTTTGTTATGTTGGCTAAATATATATAAAAATGCCACAGATGTTTCTTGATCATTTCATTTCCACGTCGTCGGTCAAGTTTTCTTTTTCTCCAGGAAAAAGAAAGAAGAAAAATGCTAAGATGGATACTCAAACATTTTTTTTTGTAATAATTTTTGCACAAGAACTGTAGTGGATGCTTTTGTTTTTATTTGATAGATTAATTAAAGAGATTTTATTAATTCCTTGTGAACTTGGTACAATTCTATATAGCAATCAATAATACATCTAGTGACGATCATAAAAGGACATGTATAATAATCATATATGTATGCATGTGTATCTTCATATCTTCTTTTTTTAAATCAACGCACCAACAATATAATTTCATATTTAATTTCATATTAAATCATACACGTACATACGTGTAAACCGTTTGACAAACACAAAAAAGTCGACTAATTTTTTGTATGCTTTTAAAAACATTTAATTTCATTATATATCAATTCTCCTAAAAAATTAGAGCGTTACACAAGTTCAACTATATAACAATGGCATTATGATTATGCTTAAGTAATTACAAATTAGTTAGGAAACTCCAGTTGCGTAATATACTAATTAATTACAATTAATTTCACAATGACAACAAGAACAACATCATGACGATGATGATAATATTATTAATAATATAATAATAATAACAATGCCCAAAGTGTTCACCATCCTCACTTTGTTTTTATATAACAGAGATTAATTACTATTATAACTCACATAATCACTCGGCTAGAAAAAATGTACATGTACATATATATTTGGAGAATACAATATGTAGAAATCATACAGTTAGGTTTCATGGTAGAGAAAAGAGATACTCATGTATAATCTCGACATTTGGTGTCATGAAAAATACAATACTGTTTTATGCTGTACAGTACTTCAACACTTTTCGTGATTCTATTTTTTACACTCTATTTAAAGTAAACTTACATGCGCTATATAATATAATATACCATTTTGTTCCTATTCATGCTTTTAATTTTTGTTATCCAGGTTAAGTCTTCGTTGACGACAAGCACAGGTATACTATTTCTTCAGGTAACAACAGATACAAATTTCTTCGCAAGACGGATCTGTAAAAATCTTTAAAGAAAAAAAGATTTTAAACATTTAAGTTGATTTGTTTAAATTTCACTTGGGTTTCTTTATAATTGAAAGAAAATTATAAAAAATGTGCACTTACATGGTTGGAGTGTACTAAAAATGGCAAAAATACGTTTTTGGTACAAAACTACAACTATAGGGCAATATCGTGATAGTTACGTAAATCTTCGGATGGCTCATCAGGGCACAACGAGCTTTTGCTCCAGTCTTGGCTATGATGATCCCCATGGAGTATGCCACCGGGATGGAGATTATGGTGGGCAGCAATATTTCTCCCATAGTAACGATGATAAAAATGGTTGAGTCCGTCGACTGACTGGGCCCTCCTTCCACTGGCAAGCCAGTTTCGTCGATGATCGGACTCCCTGTGCATCCCGCATGACTCATGGTGCCCACCTACACTAACAGCAGCTGGCGTGGGTGCGGGATGGTTACTAGTGGCAACGCTTGTTGTACTCCCATGAATGGGATTGCGATATCCACTTTGGCTGCAACCTCCCCCTCCCCCTCCCCCAAATCCAGCTTTCATCATCATCTGCTTGTTTAAGTTCATTGTGGCGTTGGAATTGTTGTTCATCGAGAGACAGCAGTCTTTGTGTGAAGCCATTTGATCCAGCTGATGTATATGGTTTACATAACCCAGAGAAACGGGTCTGGAAGGTGGTGGTCGATTCCAATAGTCCTCATTGCTAACATTCCACAAAGACCGCGACCTGTTCATTCGGTTAAAAGTACCAATGGGAATTTGGCCTGGAGGCTCTAATCCAATCCCCGCAATGCCCAACTCACTGATTCGGCTTTTCCTGTATGCCGGATCAAACAGCATGGCCGGGTTGAACTCGCTCTTCATGGCTAGGGATGCTCCTCGATTTCCCAGGCTAGCTTGATGAACGTCACTGTGCATGGTAAAGCTTCTCGTATTAGTTAAACCCCTGTAAAATTTCATGTACCCAAAAAGGTATTCCAAATTATTTGTTTTTTTCGTAAAATTACATAATGCCAACCTGTGTGATAAACTACACCCTCCACCAGAAACCAAGTCGTCTATTTCCCCACTACCAGAATGGCTAAGTAAAGAGGACGCTGAACGAGATACACAGCATGTTGCCACATGAGACAAATAAGCAAGAAATTCAAACCGACGTCTACCCCTTTCCTCCCCATTAGCACCATTACCGCCGCCACCCTGCTTGCACTTTCCTTTTCCATCCTTTCCACTTTTTGCTTTACTCTTTTTACTCGCTTTCCTAATGCAGTTGGTGTCTCCAATCATGCTGCTTGTGCTATCCATGGATCTATCATCCGGAAGAGTGTGTATTGAGGAGTCATCATCATTCCCGTGGTTTTGTTGTCCGTCCATCTTGACAGTTCTGGGGGAATCTGATACTGCTCGTCGAATCTGACTGAATGGAATACTCATCGGCTTGCAATGCCTATGATATGCCTTATTCCAATTAGTGTTGCGTTGCTGATGCTGCTTCGTAGGAGTTTGAGGTCGACGAATGACTTTGGTCTCTACAGAACCATGTACTTCAGTATATATCACAATTTCTATCTTAGGTACTTTAACCGCTCCCGTTCCAATACTCTCTGATGAGGAAGATTGACAAGATTGTCTCCGCTTTGAAACTAGATGCTTTGAGGAGTTTAATGTAGAAAAAGTACAAATATTATTACTAATTTCGTCCAGCACTTTGCATCTTGTATTGATGAGTGGTTCACTTCTTTGTTGTTGTGGTGCTAAAGATAGGACGGTATTCTCAAAATCAACGTTCTTTTCGCTGTGACTTAATAACGTACTTGGCCCCTTTTGGAATGCGGATGGAAGTTTACTAAGCGTTTCGCATAAGTGACTACTACGGGGAATCCCTTGACCAATACTACAAAATAAATACTTGTTTCTTAAATCACTACAACCACCACCAATACCATCACCAGAACAAATGCCCCTATTCAAATTAATGGTGCAGCCACACTTTTTTGGAATAGCTGGTTGATTAAAATACTGGGGATGAGGTCCACTACCACTAGCTACACAGCAACAAGCTATTCTTGCACAGGAAGATGTCTCTGTCCAAAGAATGGGTAAGCTGCATATAGTTTTCTCACTCTTTTGAGGAAAGCAGTTACTAGAAAAGGGTAGCAGTAGAGGATGTTGGCAAAGAACACTACCATCGACACAAGATCGGCGAAATAAATTGTGCTGTTCGCAGTGATAATAATAATAAAACTGTTTTGTCTTGGCTTGTGACTGAGAAGACGAACAAGGACGAGGAGATGAATGTTCAATTGTGGTAAAGAAACTGCGCAAGCTGCTTGGTGAGTAGCCACATTTACTGCCGTGTGCGTGCAACAGAAAAAGAGAAGAAAAAAAAACTGTTTGAAATTTTGAAATGTCAAAACGGATTTTTTTTACCTGTGAAAAGCGTTGGAATTCTTATAGCTTAAACTATCTGGAAGACCTGGCGAAGAATCTACATACGCATAATTTTGATACGCTAAGTTACTGTTGCCCTTAAGGGTCCCTGTGAAGTTTCCGCCCCGTAGAACTCCAACTCCTGTGGAACCTGTCTCTACGTTGGCCTGTCAAGTACAAATTATTTATAAAATGTTAGACAAATGATAACATATGTATTCATAAAATAAAATGTTTAGCCAGGGAGATGTCATTCACACAAGCTAATGTATGTACGTAAATGTATACACTTTGTGTATCTGTGTTTGTATTCAACTTCACCTCTTAATGTTCGCACGAAATATTACAATAAATTTGTTTTTACAAACTATTACGCAAGCTCACACAAGATTCCATCCCTGTTAACAGTTTAACTGGCGTTTGAAAATGATGATAAATGCATTTTGTTTTTATTTTACTAATTACAATTCACAATTATTCAATACAATGCACAATACCCAATAAAGTAATTGTAGTATAATATAAACTGGTCATGTCTACTAAAATGTCGTTTGTTCGCTCCCTTTGCACTGTACGCCTCTTGTGGCTACCGTCACGGAGTTACATCCCAATCAAGTTTGTAAAGTATGTAAAATGATTAAAAGTAAATTTTCTACTAAAATCCTTGCACATGTACCTAAATAAATACACCTATGTATATGGAAAAAAATATGAATGTAGTGAACTGTTAATTACTACATTTCAATATTAAGATTAAAAAAATGTATATTCGTGGGCATAAAATATATGTCTTAAGAACTGGTCCACTACACAAGGAGACTTTCAAACTTGCACGGTGTATATATACATATAAGGTATATAGGTAAACAGTACAAAATAAATAAAGAGCAAGGCACCGCTTATTAGCTGCATTGGAGATGACATCGTAATGAGTTTCCAATCATTAGTTAGATACTTAATCGTTAGCGTAAATTGCGACTGACACAATGCCTCTTAGAATAAAAGATAAATGTAATGGATTCGCAAACGATGGGCAAGAGTGGAATGTGCATAGGTACGTCACCCAAACACTAACTCATTTAGCATGTTAATGCAAACTTGTTTAAGTGTCAATAAAAAAATTTAATACTCTTACCAATGTGAGATCATGCAAACGGCCCAGAATGAGCTCTTCGTCCCTCCATGTCAGGTACAATGAGCAGACACAAACAGCACCAAAAATCTGTAAAAAAAATAAATATATATACAATCTGTATATTGTGCACATAAATATTTAAGTAGTAAAAGCCATATCGTTTGTAAATGATTTCAAGAATAGCTTTATGAACCAAAATTTAAAAAAAAATATAAACCATTTAAGCGGAATAGTGACCAGTGAAGCTATATGATAGAGAAATTCTAAATGTCAACTTTAAATAATGTTTATAAAAGTACTAGTAATCGCCCATGTACTACTTCTGATCCCTCTATTGAACTACGGCTAATTTCCAAGTTTGGTGTTCATCGGCCTAACGGCAAAAGAGATCGGGAATACATTGTATTGTGTCCATAAAGACATACATATGGACCAGAGGATTCTATAAAAATATTCCTACGGCTATAAAGCGTCGCTCCTGTAAATAACGAATACTAAAACAAAACAAAAAACAAATTGCAAAAAAAAGTACAGATGTGTAGTAGCTCTTTGGTTACTGAATACGACCTTAATTTTTTTGTGAAGAGACTAAAAATAATTTGCAATACCAGTGCCATTAGTACTTATTTTTTGCAATTAGAAGTACTCTGCCAGATAAATATGCATGCTATATGTATATACAATATACATTACATTGCATTCTCACAATAACTAACGTTAACATGCAGAGATGCGTTTCTTCATAAAAAAAATCACTAAACAAAGCAGCAGCAGCAGCACCGTAAAATACTTGAATTAGTAGCAGTTCATATATTTTTTTAGACGCTTCGTCTCTCATTATTTTAAAAGGAACACGAACGCTTCTGGAAGCTGGGTATCTGCACTAATTTCCAGACACTATAAAAACAACATGAGAGCGTTGAAAGTTTGCATTCCATATATGATCCAGTATATAAATATTGTTATTATGTAACTCATGCATGCGACGCTTCAAAAGTTGAGTGCTTGCTAGATTTACAAAGCACTCCTTCTGTCAAATAATATTCATTGTGCATGGCAATGTATGTGCATACATAATATTCCCATCTCTTGCAATATTGAATTTTCAAATAAATAGATGTCCTATATTGAGTGATATATTAAATGTTTTGGCTCTTTTTGGGCAAGTATAGTAGGCAATTATATATATATATATATGTAGTCGCCGGTTCGGTTACTGCAAAACCAATATTTGCAATGCTAAAATGAGTACAAAAATTAAGTAAATACGCATAATGCAATTATCAATATTATTTTAGTCCTTTTGTTAAGTTGAATAAAATCTGCAAAAGCATTAAATTATTATAGTCGAATTTATTTGAGCGTAGTAACTAAAACACATTTGCTTTATTCGTAGAATACTAAATGGAACATGAATGCGATGCAGCCGTTTTTTTTTGTTAAAATGAAACTCAAAATCTCACAATTAGTTGGCTGAAAAATTTATTGCAAGATTCTTGAAAATATCAAGCTGAGTGGGTCAGTAGTCGTTCATAACTCTCTGACAAGCTATTTAATTAAAAGTAATAACGCTACATGACACATAATATAATCTATCTGTTTAATAGATAAATTGGGAATTGCTTCTGATGTCATAAAGATTATGAATACAATCCACGAATTAAACGTGTCGCATTTTTTTGCCTTTTATGGAGCTCATAAAAATATTGTGACCTGTATTATTATTACGACATATTATGACCTGTATTATTTACGCCACATTTTACAATTCATATTTGAAACGAGTGAAAACGAATTCAATTTGCTGCGTAGCTACTACAATTACTACAATAAATGTCAACTTTGCTACTTGGTATACATCAAACAATTCACTGAAAGGATCACACTAAAAGAACATACGCTTATTTGATAATAATAATAATAATCAAATGAAAATACATTTTTAAAGTTATAAAAAACTTACATTAAAAATAGCACGAAGTGACCAGTACACCAATTCTATAACTCCGTATTCAAACTTATGTGCTGGCTGTAGTTGATCAATCCAGGTGGCAAGTTTCCAGAAACCGTCAGTTCCAAGTAACCAATTTTCACAGAGAAATGGTTTGACAGTCATAACCGAGGAGGGGACCCAGCAACAAAGTTGCAGAAAAAAACAAGAGATCAGAAAACAATAAACAAAAAAATTAGACAATAGAACTTTCTTTAAACATTGTCTTGATACTTATTCCAACGACGACACAATGTAAAGCTGACACTGACATCATTTTCTCTTCTATGTACTTGTTTTGTAATGTTTATGAATCAAAAGAAACTGCCAAAGAAAAGAATTTTTTTTACTGGCTTCATGGCCATTATTCCCACACAAATAACAACTGCATTTTCATATAAAACTTTCACAAAGGAACTATTCAAAATCATTAACCCTGCAAGTTACAATCAAAGATGTGGCAGTTCATTCTGTAAACAACAAGTGAAATGGATGAGTCTCTGTGTGGTTTTGCAGCTTGTATTTAAAAAAAAGCATGAACGATGAAAATGATGAGAAAAACAGATCTAGCAGCATTAAAAAGATATGCAATGTACTTATATATTCTCACTGGAGTCACAGAATCTTTTTTTAAAGCTACACTCTCGTCCGGCTTCTACGTTTGATTAATTGTGATTGTAACCCTTTTCTCACTTGTTTAGTCATTCATGTGATTTATTGAGGACTTTAGGTACGCCACTGTACATCATAATGCTGATGTATCAGTCGGTTAACCATCCTGTATTTTTCTTTTTCTGCTTGTATTTCTTAACTACTAGGATCGAAATTAGTAATGTTTTGTTATTTTTAAATTTTTACGTAGTTGTGTAACAGCGTAGTAATGACTTGCAAAAGTTGTCCGTGTGCGTGGCCACAAGATAACTTCAAAACGGGTCATCCAAATTACTTCAAATTTAGCATACATGCATTAGAGGCAAAGGTCTCAAAGCCTAAACTTAATTTTTTTTAAACTTTAACCTATAGAAAGTGGGATAGCTCTTGAAAAGTAACGAATGAAGCTGGTGTATCTTTGAATCCCCCTTGCAGGTGCATGTCTGCAAGTGCCTGAATATAATTTTTACCTCCATGAAATTTAACAAGTGATATATCATTCGAAAGCTCTTATTTAGGAATAAATGAAACAAATATTTTCAACCCCAGTGCCAACTCACAGCTACGTATTTACGGGTCTACAGCTTTATGGTTTTTAAAATTATCATGGCAACTGATACGACTACAAGAATAATAGCCAAATTATGACAATGACGCCTATGAAATAAGTAGCAGGGAAAGTGCATCGCTAAAAAAATTTTTTAGGCATGCACCTTCGTTAAGTTTACATGAATGTCACAAGGTTACTTCAGAATTATTGCATCAAAAGTTACATCTCTTTCAATATGTATAGTGATACTTAGTTACAACGTAGAAGCAGAATTATTTATTACGCTGAGATGGTGTTACGATGAGTACGACCAAACCAATAGTACATTACATAAAGACACATGAAGACATGCAACATATTGGTACTTAACATATATTTAGCTGTTGTATGAAATAATCTTGTTATCCTTCAAACCTCATATTAATCCGGTTCATACGATCACATGTTTATCTATATAGTTATGTATTGGTATAAATGAAAAAAACTGTAAATATTCAGGATTCAGGAGACAAAAAAACAAAAACATTTAACTACGCAATGGCTAGGAAACAAACTAGTAGTAATGCTGCTCTGTAAATAGTAGACATTGATTTTTTGTGTTTTTTTTTAAATTTTAGCTTAATTTAGTAGCACAATGAACAACTCTACCAGAAAAAACTCTAATATATAGTTAGATGCAAACAAAATGCATGCATGTACTTGAATATATATCGTCTCAATATTTAAACTTGTTCTATAAAGTTGAATTGCATCAATAAATGGACATTTTTTTGCTTGCAAATTGTGCACGTGCTTATTCCTGTTTCTCATCATCATCATCATCATCATCATTACTGTGTTTACTCTTTCTGTATCATTTCATTTGTTTGCTTCTCATTTGTTCGTGTCGTATATTTAATCCTATAATGACTTTCCCCCCGAGGTTTTTTTTCAGCTGTCTCAAACTGTGCTACTGGGACACTGTGAATATTGTTTCAGCTATTATGATATGTATGGTTTGTTTAAAGAAAAAAAAATACAAAAAAAATCGCTGCATCTTTAAAAAAAATAACTTGAAATGAAATTATGTGCTTGGTATGTAATCAGGAATTGTGGCAAAGCAAAAAATATATATATTTGCTGTTTTTTGCAATCAGCGCTAATTTGACACCTTGTTGTCAAAACAATGTGCTTACCCAATAGTATAATGACATGAACAAAACCATTCCTGCTTCTGGGAAGAAGGAAAGGACGGTCATAAGCGTCCAGCTCATCAGATATTTCCTTTGTCTCTGCAAAAAACAAAACAAGAACACAAAAAAAATTATTAATTATTCCTAATAACTGTTTTCGTCTTTGATTATAATAATATGATTCTCTCTCTCGTTATTGGTACAAATTATTGTTAACATTGGCTCTAGTAAGATTTTTTTTAAAGAATACTGTTAAGGAAAAGGTGAGTGCGTTCACATTCACACACCATGACCACAGTGAACATGACCAACACGTCTCCGTCGTGACAAGCAAATATTGAATATAAGGACAGCAGAGAAATTTAGGTATACATACATTTCGTGTAAGCAAATGATGATCTCGCTCTCGCTACATGTTACATACGCTACAGAAGATGTATATTCATTTAATATTATCATGATCCCTGATGACAGCAAAGAAAGTGCATAATATTTAATTGTAATGCAAATTTACTGAGGTCAAATTCATCGTAACAAATCATTGCATAGCCTGATTGGGAACTGTCGCCTTTGTCCATACACTTGTTATGTTGTTGTTGTTGTTGTAATAATAAGTAGTTTGAAGAAGACCTTTTCACACTCTCTCACTATCAGGAATTGTTGGGACACTGAGTTTAAAAAAAGTTTGTGCTAACAAAGCCTTTTACATTACTTACTATTGCTGAATTTTTTTTTAAAGGAAGCATTAATTCATTTGTAAACTGCAAAGATGCGGATGATGATGGCCATTCAAATAAAAGTCTATTACGTTTTAACAAAACAACATTGGTGTTTTACTTTTTATTAAAGTTTTATAATGCCACCAAAATCAAATGCACACGGGTAAATGAACGGACTATTCATGATTGTTATGTTTATGTGTATGAGCTAATGTGGAAATGCATTCTAAATTGTGAAAGAATACTACGTGACAATAGACAATAACGATACTTTTCATTCCAATTAATTGTTATACAAGCATGCCCATAAAAACAGCAAATTATAATGTAAAGAATGTAGTGTCGTGACCCTTTTCAATAATCATTCAAAGATTAAAATACAAACTGAATATCAGAGTCGTTTAAGCACAACCTTTTCAAATTTAACACTGATGGTAGAAATAATACGTAGATAAATTCACAAGAAGTAACGCAACGTAGGTATCTGTATTTCTCTCTGTCAAAAAAAGACTTCTACTAAGCATCATCCATACATCGACACAAGCTCCATGGTACTTGTATAAAAATATTTACCATCTTCTCCCAAAGTTCTTGGTTGCATTTGGATGAAAATGAAAGCGAAACAGATCTTGTTCTTCATGCATGACAATTTGATGGTTTGTTAGCATCATGTGAAATGTGAATAGGTATTATGTTATGTTATGTACGCATTCATGTATAAGTGATGAGGATAATTTCTATCGATGGGATGTTCATAAATAAGTACTACAACAACATCAACAACAACGTCTTCATAAGTTTTACGACCAAATTATTTTCCGCTAATCCTTCTATAAACTCTCACATCTATTTATTATCAATAACAACGTTTGTAAAATGTATTCACCACGATTTATCGTTTTCATGTCTGTTGTAGGTCGCGTCGTGAGTTCATCCGTCTTGTTGGTGGCAATGAAACCATGATGCTATAGAGCTTTATGGATTATCTTAGCAAAATTATTTTTGTGATATGATGGTGGCAGTTTAATGCGGTAAAAGTTCAGTTAGATAAAAAATAAAATTTAAAGGGATATAAGATTATCTTTAATCCTCATTCAGAACAACAAACTATGTAGTAGTTATATTATATGATGTTGTTAAAGAAACATTTGGTGCTGTAATCTTTCGTTTTTTTTTAACCTGGCACAAGTAAGAACGGCCGGTATATCTTGAATGAATATGACTCTTTTTATATGCTTGATGGTTGCCCATATTACGCTCAAAAAATAAAAAGGAGCTCTGTCCACCTAACAATTTTTTAAAAGTTTAATATCGTTTATGATGCACATTATTTTTTTTAACTTGGTTAATGTTACGCGACGCTATATATGATAATATGATTGGAAGTGCATCGTGACTTCATTTATGCGTGGTGGTGGTGGTGGGGGTGAATGAAATTCCTTCGTTTAGTTCTACTAGATTATTACTTATTGTGCATCTCTCACTGCATTGTTCCAAAAGGATATAATGAAAGGATTTTTTTTTGAAAACAAACAGTCTGTTTGAAAGAGCAGAAAATGTTTGAAATAAAGATGCTATAATGCGAGTGAAAAGAAATTTAAGCTTTTTGAACTACTTCCATTTTAGATTACACCAAAAGGGACATGACGGGGAAAAATCTATTTTTTAATAATGAAAAAAAACGAAGGTGTGACTACGGTAGAGCAACATATTCATAGGTATAGAGTAGATTTTTCTGCTGGTTTTCTAAACAGATCTTTATAAATAATTGTCTGTGTGCAGTGTAGTTGCCAAATGAAATTTGAAACTGAAAACTACTAATGAATATATTTATGGACTATTGTTGAATTTGCATATTTATTCAGAAAATCATTCTATTGAAAAATCTTTCTATAACTGGTTTACTTTTGGATGTGTGTATGTGGTCACATAAAAAAATGTTTTCTTTTTACGATGAATACACAGCTAATTGTTTGCTATCGTGTCTAAACAACGATTGTGATCTCATTAGATTTTCCTATTTGGTCAATTTATTTTCATCAATAAACAAATAACGTCTAATTTGTAAAACCTCCAACAAAAGTATCCCTTTGATGATGGCAACAACATAAAGGGTGTGTAGGAGTTGGTAACGTATTTTAAATTAGTTCATTTACTTTTTTAAGCAGTGTAATAATTTGTAATAGGATATTGATTTTTATAATTAGAAAAAGAATCGAGACGAGGACGAACACACCAATCTGCGTTTAAAAAATATATGTTAATATCTGCATATATTTAATGCAAAAGAGAAATGCATCTACTCAGCAGGTTTTCACTAATCCAAAAATTCATTTTTTTAATAGTCTACATTACAACCTATGCAATACATCAACATAACGGCAGAAAACATGACCACTTTATTGTTCCAAATTCAGTCATAAATGACGTCTTGGATGGCACTTAAGTGAAAATCACAAAATTTAACACTGTGCAAACCAGTTCATTGGTTTACTGCTGATGACAGAAAAGGGAAAATAATGTATCAATTTACGAGCAACTTACCTACACCATTTGTGCTACCACAAACAGCAAGTTATGAGCATCAAAGTTATTTTCCCTTGTCATCATCCTAACAAATATAATCCATATAAATGTGATATGGAAGGACTGCGTTGTTGGATGTTCACTGTGAACAAATTTTCAACACAGGAAAAGCTTAAAATGTGGAGTAGGAAAAGCAAATTCGGTCCGTGAGAGAATTTTTTTTTTATCGAGGAGAAAAACCTTCCCCATTCTTTTGGGCTGCATTTAATAGCCAACATGTTCAATACTCCCTGAATTATAAATGGGAGCTTTCGGTTGAGCTAGCTTGAGTTCGACACAATTGAGTGAGAAAAAAAACTGTTTTCTTGAGAAATAAGTAAGCCAATTTGGCTGAAAATACTACTGCGAACTGAGAACTACATTGCATCAAGTTTAGTTTGTAGTTTATAATTGAACACAAAATGTTTCATGGTTTGAGCCGATTTAATATTGGCAAAAAATATAAGTGTCGTTTTATCATTTGCGTTATATTACTCAGGGGTTATTTGTAACAAGTTAGCAGAAATCCAGTTGAAGTACGGATGAACAGACTGACGTGGTAATCATGCGAATGGCTTGGGAGATCTTTATATCCAATCTTTAAGACGTTTTTTAAAAGAAATTGCAGGTGCATATTTAAGAATGGTAATTTTTTGTTGCTTCCTTATTTTATATTGCTTACACGACACACTATTGCTTCACTTTTTCTATATATTGTAATTACACATTACCATATTTGCGATTACTATCAAAGAAGTGTTGTTACACTTTAGTTACACCAATAATGCATGTACATAATTTTCTTGGTACATATTTTATGTTTAATGGTAATGCACCTTAATTTGAAGGAAAAAAATAGCAAGTAGAACAACTGCTATAATGTACATACAGATCGACAATAGAATTAAAATAACTTATCCATTTCCCATTTTATGACCCATATTATTTTTTGTTGACGCTCATATTTTTCCAACTTTTCTTTAAAACAAACAAAAAACTTTTCAACAAAATAATATTGCTTTCACCGCTTCGCTACTTCCAGCTTTCCCGTCTTATCCCGTTTATTGGCAATTAAATTTATCCTAAACGTACTCGCCTCCTAGTCATTAGCCTTTTTATTTTGTTAAAAAATCAGCTGTGCTGTTTTTATGGGAAAACCGAAAGAAAAGAAGCTGCTGGGTTCGAGAGACGATTAAGATACGCATGGCATGAGCCGCAGATGTAACATTTTCCAGGAAGAAGTATTTAGATAACACATATTATTGTGCTTATCATTATATTATATAGCTACCTATATCTGAAATTTGTAATAGCTTGCGGTTGTGTGGATGCAACTGTAACACCACATGGCATCTGATTAATGACTACCGCCGCCGCAAAAAGATGTGGAGTTGCGCTAATTATTTTCGACTGTTAGCGTGTTAACAATTTGAAACACATTTTCTAATAGCGAAAATCATTATTTTTTTTTAAACAAGTGACGTAAGCGTCTGTAAAAACGTATCGTTGCGGTTGATTCCGTTGAATTGATAACGATTTTAAAAATACTAACATGTGTAGTACCATATTATAGTACCTTTATAAGTTTAACATTTTCCTCTACCGTTTGAATTTTTGTTTTAAATTGTGAATTGAGTGCATTCAAATGTCAGTACTATAAATACATATTTAGCAAAATTTCTTTATATGAAATATAATTAGTTCTGTAACCATAATAATCATTTTTACATAGGATTTTCATATCCCTCAAAAAGAGTTGATTGATTTTCGTCTTTTACTAATAGTAGCATGTTCATAAAAGGAGGTGAAATGGGACTTTGAAAATGGATAATGTACTACTAAAGCGAGACAGTTTTGTTTAAGCAGAAAGTTATGAAATTAAATGCCTATTCAAACTGACATGCGACACAAACAGGCAATGCATTTAAACGAGCTTTATCTTTGTACAAAAAAAAAGACCCCAGCATGCAACGATATTTTTGCAGACATATAAGGGACAAAACTCCACTATCACGAAGAAAAATCGTGTTCACAGGCTTTATTGTAAGGAAAATCTGAACAATTTTCTTTTTGCTCTTATTGTTATCATTTTTAGCAGCATGCATACCTACAACCTACTGCTATGATGATGATGATGATTATTATTGTTGTGAGGAACGAAGTAGAAAGACATTACAAAAGTGCAATCAGTGGCAGTGGCACGTTGCATTCATGCACGAGGTTGATCAAGCATTCCTATATACAGTTCAAAATATGTAGTTCATTTCATACTGAGGACGAGACATGTCTGCTTTGAAACTATTTTTTGAAAGCAATTTATTTATTGGGAACACAGGAAACTCCATCTCCTGAAGAGCGTTGTAATAGCATACTTATTTCCTTAAACTTATTATTACACATATCTATTTTAAAGGCAGTAATAACCATGTAAGAAAACAGAATAAATACCTAAAATGCATTTGCTGGTGCATAGACAATATCACACAAGGTTATACATGCATCGTGCAATTTATAATGGTTAACTTGTATTAAAATAATATTAACACATAAAGTCTCGCACAAAAAAAAACTTTAACCAATATGTTCGGACTTTCGGGTAATTTCATATCCAAATTTAAGTTTTTTTTTTCTCAGCCGATTCCTGACCATAACAACGTTTTAATTTCAAATTAAAGTGAATATCCTTTAAAAAAAATTTGATGTAGGAAATTTGCTTAATTGATATTGGAAAATTCCTTATGTTGTTAATTTTGTACTAATGAACCAATAAAAAAATGAAAGTAACTTACGACAAGTAAGCCGAAGAGAAGAATGGCAGCCATAATGAAATCAAAAAAGTACAAGGCACATAATGTATAAGCTGGAGCAGGAAGAATCACTGAAAAAAACAAAAATTACAACACAAAGCTTGATTTGATAAATATGTGGGTATAAATACACACAAAGACACAAATAGTTATAACAAGGCATGTATAACGGGAAATAAAAAAATACATAACGAATACTAAATAACTATAATAAGTATATGCATATGTGTATTCAGTATTCCTTCTCAATGAGGATCTGCGGGAATTTTCTTCTTAAAAAGAAACGAAAATAGAGACGACTTAATGGCACCCTCTGCGTCTTTAACTATTGCATTTTGATGTATTGTGTGCAATGCAAATGAAGCTATGTCTACACATTTGT
Source organism: Zhuqinia jingwanae (assembly GCA_027744095.1). Lineage (NCBI taxonomy): Eukaryota > Metazoa > Arthropoda > Collembola > Entomobryomorpha > Paronellidae > Zhuqinia > Zhuqinia jingwanae. The sequence continues at coordinate 14,318 of JAHZNC010006572.1, read as the reverse complement.
AGGTAAAAATAAATAAATAAATCTATACTTAAACCTAAAATAAATATATTGTAAAGAAATGTGAGTAAAGTAAAGCTTTTGTGTTCATTTCATCATGCAAATTTCATCCCAGTTAATTTACCTTCCATTTTACCTAAAAACGCTACTTTGGAAAGTCGGAATGTGTTGACTGCAAACAAATATGGCATTAAAAATATCTAAACGTGGTATTGGGCGTTTCTCAAAATTTGTGGAAGTGTTCAATTTATCATTATCCCCATCTTCAGTTTTCGGTTTTCATTCGTTTAATTGTTTTATGAGGATTCTGATAAAGTTTTTTTTAAAGTCTACAAACATAATTAACAAGTTGGATTCAGCATTTCTCATTTGCATTTAATTGTTTACAAATACAACATTTTACGTTGTGGTGAATTGCGCACAACACGTAAATATAACATATGTAAGTGTTTCCCTTTTACATCAACAAATTATGCATTTGTATTTTAAAAAACAGGAGCGAAACATGAACTTAAGCACTTTGTCTGTTTTATAAATGCAAACTGTATTTTATTCGAAGAGGGCCAAAAGAAGACTGAAAAGGAGATTGTATTTTGTATAAATATATCCAATTGCATTTACAAGTTTTTTTTCTGCTGTTCGAAAATAAAATAAATGCTTCAACAATTATACAAGTTTTATTTTTTTGTATGCCTTTTGCATTGCTCTCTGTGCCTAGCATCATCATCAGTCAAGCTAGTTTTGCCGAGTGTTAAATTCTTTGTCCGATGCATAATATAAAAAGAGTAATAATGATGACTTTACCATCTATTCTGATTTCGTGCTCTCTCAAAAAAAAGTAACACTACCTTTTACTACACTTCCCTTTTCATCTGTGCCTTTTCATCTGACAAAAGACAGCAGGAAGAAAATGAAAGTTCACTGTTTGTGCGAGACGACGATACAGAAGGTTATGCATATTATATGTAGCTATCAGACTCAGATTATCAATAATATAGCTTTGCATTATCATTTTATTTATGTACTGCAATAACAGATTTTACATTACAATATAAATAATACCTACTAATAACATTACGCGTGTATATGTATTTAATTGAAACTAATGGACAACACACAACACCTGAAATAGCGAGACACACAAAAAAACATTAATAAAGAAGGACATATTTAGTACTAGCACTAAATTTGCATGACGTTCCACTAACACGACTCTGTCAGATGAACAATAAAATGACAATTTAAATACTCTCATTAAAAAAGGGACTATGAGGATTTGACAAGAGTCGAACAAGGCGATTGAGTGTTTCTTTTTTTTACAATTAAAGTATATGAGCAATAATAGCTCATGTCCTTAAATGTGCCTGTGGCTACTTACTGCTATAGGATACCTATTTAGTCTCTAATTTTGTTCTGCTTCAAGAATTAACACATCATCACTGTCGTCTTAAAAGTGGAGCATAGTAAAATAATTATGTTCGAGCAAATTCTTTGTAGAGTTGAGTTTGGAAAGCAAAAAAGTTTTTTTAAAGATACATTAATACTATCCCAATAATGATCCTTTATAGTTTAGCCATCTTTGGAGTAATCCAACAAACCATAAATAAAAAAAATCACCAATTCGATAAGGATATTTATTATTATTAAGTTAAAATAAAATACGAGTTTTACTTACGAAGGGATTCAACTATCCACCATAGCTCCACTGCAAATGCGACACAGTAGACCACCTGAAATTTCAACAGTAATAAAGAGTGTATTCACAATTTGTTGTATTGTTTGCAAGATTACTTATTTTACATGTATTCCGTTTACGCAAGCTTGTATGAAGTTAAAGTTGAAGTAATAATACGCAATGGATCATTTTATTAGGCATCACAATAGTAATCACAATACTACTAAATCATCTTTGAACTTTATATATTTTTGTATTTTTGCACTGCGTTTTTGTAGCATATTTAGATATAATCAAGTTAATAATAATAATGTACCAACAACATTTGTATTTATTTTTATTTTTTTAATCGAGTGCTATATCATGTGAAATCTATAGATAAATCCATATAATACACAAACACAACAATGAACTTTTTGTGCTACTGCAACAATAAATAGAAGAAAAGCGAAGACTTTTAGGCGCATGGTACAGATTCTTACAAATAATCATCTATCAACGCATATGTTCTCGCATTATGTTCCCTGATTTCTAATCAGGTGTTATTCACAAAAATATGAACTAAATGCTATCAAAGTGTTATTATATCTCTGCATTATAATTATGTAGGCATATATATGTGCTATGCTATATATATTATGCTAAAATGCGTGAACCCTTCTCAACTTTAGCCACGAACCCATGGGGGTTTCATATTACTACTACGTTTAATCAAAGTCATCAGTAACATAATCAGCGTTTTTTATATTAATTTTTCTTATAATTTCATTTTATCACGAAAATGTATCTCAATAAAACAGGTAATAAATACAGGAAGCATGGTCAACGTTACTTTGTCCGTTTGTGAATCATATAAATACTGGTACATATATTTCATAAACAAAAATATGATGAATAATTGTTGTAGTTCAACGGGATAATAATGACTTTCAGACTATAGCCACACCAGTAATAACAATTAATCACACGCACATTAAAAAAAACAATTCTTTCACAAAAGAGAAGGAAAAAAATATCAGTAACAACAAGCAAAGTCAGCCATTAATTAATATATACTAAATGAATAGTGTAAAAACATTACTATTTCCTGCAGCTTTAAAATACATAGTCTTAATATTGAATACAAAGAATGCATGGAATGTAGTAATGATATTAGGTGTACCTACTTAACAATAGCACGTCTTAAAAAAGAATCGTGACACCACTATTAAGCAAAAATCATGTATGCATACATCAAGCTTATGTTACAGTTTAAAAAAAAATTCTTGCAGAAAAGAATGAAAAAAGTAACAAGGTCATATATCAAATTAATATATACAATATTAAATTTAATATTTTTTAAATTAATATTGCGTAATTATTATTCGTGAAATGGGTGTATAGTGAAAATATTTTATTCGCAGAAAAATTAAAATATATTTCAATCAACATACGTCATACTACGTCGGTAAAAAATCATGCTTCACCAATAAAAATGCATAATTTAAACTTTTTTTTTGAATATTCAACTACTGCCTTGCGTGCAAATATTGCAAAAAAAAAAATTGTGAAAGACTCTTGTTTTTAAATAAAATACATACATACATATATTTTGGCTGTTGCTCAAAAAGAAGTAAAAAAAAATCAGTAATCAGAGATGAAAGTGTAAACTTCATGACGAAACAAGGTGTAAAGACAACAACACAAGTTGAAGATGCTGCTATTTAGAATCAAATATAATGTGACATTAATGATTAAGTTAATATATTTACTATTGCAAACATTGGATACCAAAAAAAGTAGCAACGGTACTAGTACAAGTAGCAAGGTGACATACTTTTTAAAGAATGCACGGAAATAATCATAAATATTATTCATAATGCGTATTATTGTGTAGCTCTGGAATGGAATCCATCATAATAATATTATGATTGTCATCATTATCATGATTGATACAACAACAAAAAAGACAGTTTTGACCTATTCCATATTATTCTGGTCTTGGCATTGAAAGTTTATCCCATATATTGCGTAATATAACCAGAGAGATAAAGATCAATTCATTGTTGCCCTCATTCAATTACTACTACTGCTGGTGGTGCAAAGTTGGTCATATTTCATCTATTTTCGCTAACAAGTAAATACATGCATACATGTACAGAAGTGTGTAAAGAAACTAGTGTATAGTATTTAAAAAATAATAAAAAATAAAACTGTACATTCTAATTATGCTGGTCACAGCCATAAGTGATGCAAAGGATAATTTAAACCGGGAAGTCGTGCATTCATGCATCCTCCTCCTCTTCTCATATATTTATATATACATGCTTGTTATGCAGTTTCATTGAAAAAAAAACATGACAAGTTAATAGCTTTTCTGTTACATAAAAGTTAAATTACATGGGTAGGTACTACATGGAGCTGTGTGCGAAGAACAAAAAATAAATCCTCTTTCTTTCCCTTTAACTAATTTTTTATTTATTTTTCACTGACATCGCAAAGAACATATAATGTTCACCAAATCAAGTCTATTTATATTCATAATAAGTAGCGAAAGCAAATTACAATGGGTTGCTGATAGTTTAAGACCAATTAAAAGATATCGAATGATTTAAAAAAAACCATACAGCGATTTAAATCATTTCGTGAGCTAGTAATCATTATATGCTGGTTCATCACCAGTTAGCTAAAGTAATGAACAATTAATTTTTAAAGTAGACAATTTTGCTTTGAAAAATTCCTTATCGAGACAATTAGACTTAATTGATTCTCATCCCTTTACCATCTAGAATGGATGTTATGTAATGTGCAGACAGACAGACAACACGAAAAAAAAATTCCGACGGCGTCTCTTAGTAAGACAAACAAGCAACATACATTAAATGTTCTTAAAAAAGAAAAGGTTGTGGGCGGCAGGTAGCTCACAGTATTCTTTTGTTTTTATTTAGAACGATGTTTTCTTTTACTGAATTTGTAACACATACATAATAAATTGCTGTGTCGCTAAAAATATATCCATATAATAATACCAACAACAAACAAAAAAAACAATTGCAATTCAAAAATTCTAACACACAGGCATTTAACAGTTTGTTTTTTTTCTCTCTTTTTTTTGGATCAACAAAAAAAAACATGAAGGTTTGTACCGACGCATGTGGCGACTAATAATGACGATGGAGATGGTGACAGGAAGTATACATTCTCATTTCTCCTTTTAAAGTCGCAGCAACTAACTCCACATTTTATTGTTATGTATATTACTCTTTTTTTAAAGCCCCATTCTTGTTGCACCAGTTTCTTCTTCTTCTTTTTTACTGTTCGTAGATCACTTTTATTCCTATCAATAACAAGACGTCACATTAACGTGCATATTATGCGGTTTTTAAAGCTATTGAATCATCAATATTGTAACATTTATTGCATCTAACATTCATATTGTATATCATCCGCACAGTAGTGAGAATAACACCTGCAATAATAACGTCTCTCTTTTGTCCGCGAGAGAAGTCGCACAAGAGAGAGAGAGGGAAAAAGCGTCAGTTGTACCTTTTGTTCTTGTTTATGGACTGAAGACAAACACTACTTGCTTGCTGCACACATAAATACTAAATACCTATATACATGTAGAGAAACCTGCTGCTATTTTAGATAGAATAGGTATATTTTTTTTAATTGAAATTGCGGGGACGTGGAATGATGCCTTTTAATGTCAAGCAAAGCGGTACATTTATTGCGATACATCTTCATCCATTAAATTACCATTACTCTGCAGTTAATAATCTATTACTATTGGAATGTAGTGATTTTATGTCGTGGTTTATTGTTGTTTTAGTACAGCACAGCAAACGTATCCACACAACACACACATACACCCAAATGATGTAATATAGGGGAAAATGTGTGCGTGTTGTTGCTTCTCTCTCCTCTCTTCTTTTAGAAAAAAATAAAATAAATGTTTTCACAGTAAAACGTACAAAAATAAAACATTTAAAAAAATCCTTTGGTGTTCTTTTGTTCGGACATGTAGAGAGAGAGAGAGAGAGCTTTATGTTCTACATGAATTCCACCAACTTGACTACTGACTGCGTGTAGGTAGGTATGTACTATGTTTGAAGTACACAACAACAATAGCTTCAAACAAAAACCACGTCGTCGTCGTCGTGTTTACAATTAACGGTTTTTAAAAGATATTTGCTAATCATTTATCTTCAATCCAGAATTAGAATATTATGATGCTACAATATATTACCTCTTGTCTACAGAAAATTACTGTAACTTAAGGAATTTCAAAATACCTTTTACTATTCATTTCCATTTTTACACACAAAAAAAAAGAAACAAGTCTTAGGTCTTAGTATATTTAGGTTGTTGTGATGGGTGTCGTTCCGTGGTAACACGTGCAATGCGCCAAATCATCGTTTACCATGCAAAAAAATAATCATTTACGTAGATTTTCAGCATTCTTGTTCTTTTTACTATTTTATCATCATCACATATCAGTCCTCTCCTCTCCGCCTGCTCTTGTTCACCACCACCGGTACACTATGCGTGATGAGGACGATGATGTTTTGAGTTTAACCTTCTAATTCCATTTCCTCTGTGCTTCCTGTGGTTCATCAATTTACACTCCCATTAAACAGCTGGCTACCTTTGCTCTTTTTCACAACATCAAAATCCCTGCATGCATCTATCATCATCGTCGTATTTAGTTTGTAGGAGTATATAGCTGTTGGCATTTCCATTTCTTGCAATAAACTTATAAAAAACCAATTTACAGTTATGTGTGGTTGGTTAAACGTGAACACAAATAATAATGTATGTATATAAATGTACGAAATTCTTGCAAATCTTCTTCTAGTTACTTACATTAATTGTAATCTTAACAACTTTAGACTTTCTTTTAGGTTAGCTACACCCAGAAATGTAGCGACATATGTGTATTATAATTGCTGCAAAAGTTACATTTGCATGTGACCAGTAGTTGTGCCTTTAGTAGATGCATATATTATTAAAAAGTTTAATAACAAAGCGTTAGTAGAAGAACACCTACCACCTCCTATTCATCATCGGAGCAAAAAAAAAACAATGAGCATATATAGTATGTACATTAGTTCATTTTATACTACTCATTCATCATTGTCTACATTTTATAGTCGTCATAATGTATAACTTGTACATAAAAGTAATAAAAAAGGATCTAAGTATGCAGGTAATTCCAATGATTTTAAACTAACAAACAATTAGATTATAGGTACATGTTTTTTTATGAATTTCCTCTGGTTAATGTCCATACTTGCCCATATATATTTTTATATAATTTTTCGTTTGTTCATGCAAAATGGAAAGAAAGGATAATTATTCCTCTGTTGTGTAAAAAAAATGGGTGACATGGAAACTAGAAATGAAGTAATTCTCATGGTGCTGTTGTTTCCTTGTGGTATGCTTGCTGTATTCACCTTTTCTCAGCGAGAAAAAAATGCGTAAAAAAAATTTGTAGCGCTACTTTGTTATCTTTCTCAAAAAAGGAAGTTCAAACATCTAAAAAAAAGAGTTTGGGCCTAATTATAGACAATGTGCCCTATAAAAATGTGTACTAAAAAAAATTAGAATAAGAAATATATATATTTTTGTAAGTGGCATAATATGTCGCATATATACCTAATTCTTCAAATTAAACATAATCACTCATCTTGATTCTAAATCACCATTATGGTTCAAGTTTAAATATTTAAATTAACGGCATAGTGGTACTTGGCGGAAGTTGAAATGGTGGTCGGTGTGTAAAAATTCGCAGGGATACTAGTCCCACCACTTTTCTTCCCACAATTATAGCACATATTTATGTTCAACGTATCATTAGGAGTCAGTTGAAAGGCTTTTTTAGATTCCTATCAAGTGAGCTAAAAACACTCACCGTCTTTTTTAAAACATCGGAGTATATGTACATACTATACTATAATATATATAATATGCTAACTGAAATTAAAAAAATATATTTGCACTTTGCATTCAACAATGTCAAAAAACGTATTTATGAAAAAAAATACATACCTACATACAACATAGGGGAAATTAAATATACAATAAAATTGAAAAAAAAACTGATTGAAATGCCGTTTTTCCGAGCCAACAGTACTTCTATTTTTTCATGCAATTATATTTAAAAAAATTTAATATATTTTAATTGAATTATTTTCTAAAATTGTTACTTTTATTAACTGCTGGATACCCCAACTCCCAACTAATCACATCCCAATTGTGATTGGCTGTGTATTTAGCAGTAATAAATCTCTGTTTTTATTGTTTTGTAAGTTTTGCAAAGAAACTAAAAACAAGTGTGTTGTAAAAACCAATAACAAAAATGCAGCTTATCTACATAAAAAACAAATATCATGACATGTACAATACATTGAAATGGGCTGGCTCTCGCTGGTTGAGCTTTCTTTTTCCAAGTTAACCAACAATACATTTAAAAAGACATTCTCTTTTTTAGTAGATTTTTACAAGTTCAATTGATTTTATGACCTTGTTTACATTTCCATGAGGACGGACACAATTTTTAAGCATAAATGAAACTATTGTCATTTTTTAAACTTCACAAGGATTAGATTACATTCAAATATCAGTGTACCTATGTACATGCTACATACATTGTACAGGAATCTATTTGGTTGGTGGTGTGCAATTACATTGGTAATTTTCTTTTGAAAGTCTCATAAAGCACACAAAACTCAAGTAAGCCAACATCTAATACCATTCGTAATACCAAAGCCTGTATGGCAGTTGACCTCTAGAAATTTATATCAAGCTTATAACATTTCTAAAATTACATGTTTTTACATAATATGGAGTTTAACAAGTGTGCAATCAAATGAAATGACATATAGATTCTTATCTAGAGAATTCCCTTGGATTTGGATTTCCTTGCGGGCACGAAACCAAAAATGTTCAAACTGTCACATTCGCATTATCAACATATTTAGAGGGCGAGGGCAAGGGAGAAGCAATGATAATGAAATGCCAGAAATGATCATCTGCACACACTAAACCACGGTCTAGTGCAGCTAGGCGGGCTCTTCTATCATCATCATGATGATGATTCATAATGATCATTGTGGCTAGCTCAAAAATCAAAAAAAAAACTAGTTCTGCATTGTCTGCATTGTATTATATCAACATTCCATATAAAGTAACCAAACAGTATGGCTCGAGAAAAAATATATAATAATAATAATAATGAAATGCCTTCAAGAGTAACAACATTCCTTTCCATTCAAACCGAAATCTTTTCCCATAAAGCTAGAGATTGTTTTGATGAAAATGAAAAGAGAATTCTTCGTCTTCTTCTTCCTTGCCAGTCATCAGTATTGTATTTTATGTGTGTTATGCGTTGTGCGCTGATTTTTTTCGTGGTTACATCACTGTGTACCATTTTTGTTTATATAATAAGGCAACAATGTTTGCTTGGATCTTGGTTTAATGTTAATTTAATGATATTGAAGACCAACTGGTGAAACTTGTCCTTATCTATCATCCATCACGCTATAAAGCATAACAACACCTATTGAGTTTCAACCTCGTCCAGCAAAGATGCTACACCAGCATGATCAACATTTGCAGTGATAGGCATGAACCCCGTGACTTTTTGTATTTTATGTTTGTTTTGCAAGCTTACGAAACAACGAACCATGGTCGCATTTTACTCGGATCTTGATCTAACGCAAAACTGTACTGTTTTATTATTAATTTATGTTGTTGTAGATCTATGTTAATTATAATTAAATGTTATAAAGCAATTGTTATTTACTGTAATATTGCCTAATTGAGTAAACATTTCTAGTTTCGTTTTGCTATTTATTTAATATTTTATTAAATGCTGTGTGGAAAGTGCTGAAAAAGATTAGAGCATTTCTGCTGGTATCCATTAATACTTCCGGCACAAGATATAATCAAAAAGGATGTAAAATTTCAAGTAAGAAAATAAACATTTAACATAGATTAATAAAACGGATCCACATTTTGCAGTAATTTAACAAGCAATTAAAGGCAGTAAAAAGACAGATTTTCATTAAATAATTTATTTGCGTTTCTAAAAAAAATTAAAAAACTATTTTGGATTTTTGCACACCTGAAAAAATGTAAATCGTGGTTTTTAAAAATGTGTCCGCACTTGATTATAATATTTTTGTTGGCCGACTTGTGCTGTGTCCCTACAAGTGGAAAATTTTAAATCGGGAATTAAATGAAAAGAGTTAACAAAAATGGGAATTTGAAACCCCACGATGCAACTTCAAAAGTACTAAATATTGCTATTGTGTTATTCACAGCGGTAGCACATGAAAGCGTAGTAATTCATGCATAACTCTTAGATAACTCTTGTGTCTGGACATGCATGGTATCCTTCGATAAAGCGCACACTAACACACATACAGTCATGTGATGTTGCACTTGACTACATACTATAGAATAGACCGACATAAATACTATAGAAAGCACACGTGCAAACGAAATACATAAGAAAACGGAGTAAACAAAGCAAATGAATAATTACGAATTGAGTGTGGGAGTAGAAATCCCAATGATAACAATAGGTTTTGCGCAATGGCATGTAAGATTTGTAATTTGGCTTACCACTTAATTACACCATTAATAATGAATTGATTATTCCCACTCTCTTAGAGCTTATTATGTAATAATGATGCCAGTAATGACATGAAGATGATGAGTTGAGGCCCTCAACTTGAGGGATGACGTTTTTAAGTCTTTAGAAACGGGTGAAGTGCCACCTTTTTAATCTGCCATAACAATCTGCCAATGTAGAGGAACTCAACAGAAAGGATGAGCCAAATGAGCACTATTACCATAAATGATGGCATAAAAAGCTGTGCAATAACACCATATTTGTGCATTTCCTTGTAAATTTTGGTGCGACAACGACCAAACGAGCACAATTCATTATTACACATTTTTGCAAATGCGCAAGCCTTTGGTTATATACCATGTCATAAATCATAAGCAAATTTTATAATAAATAAATAACCACTTCATGTCTATGACTGATTGCAGCAGGTAGAAATTATTGTTATTTGTTACACGCAGGTGTACTTTTGTAAAAACCAAATTGCAATTAAAGCGTAATCATATGTCGCTAAGAAAGTAAATGGATGATCTACAAAACGCTAAGAAATTAGCAGGTGTACAAATACTGGGCAGTATTTGGCAAATGGCCCCATTTGACAGAATCTGAAAATGATGATGTGGTCCGATTTATATATGGCTATGGTGCCACCTGCTTGTGTTTGCTTCCACGAATATAATAATATATATGTATACTTTTTTTGCTTGAAACATTCTTAGAAAAGGGATCATGTTTTGGAATTGTGTAAGCTCTTATTTTTCCTATTCCGCTTAAAAGGAAATCCTCAAAAGACGGTATGTCTCCAAAAAATAAGGCTACGTTTACGTGCACATGCATGTTCATTCATAACGTTGCCTTAGAAGACTAATAATAACATGGGTAAAATATTTCAAGTGACAAGAGAATATACATACGTTACAAAACTATTTAAGACAATTGTTATCAAACTTTTTGTTAAACTGATTAAAACAGCACGTCGTAAATAAAAAGAAGCTGGCTGATAAACAACTTTGCAATGCAGTCTTTTGATCCATGATTCTTGTCATGCTTCGCAACTACTCACATCAGCTACGTCTTGTCTAAAACTGTTTTATGACTGCTATGTTATGAAAGTGTGTTCGTCCTCATCTTCTAATTATATTACTTGTCCATACTTCTCTAAACTGTTTAATTTGTGCTTCATTACCACCATAATTAATAGTTACTTCATGGCTGTTGTTGGTACATGGTTGAAAATTAGCCATTATATGTAAAACCATCAATGGCGAAAAGATTTTTTTTGGGACATGAAATAAGTCAAGTAAAAATGATTTCATTTACGAAAACCAGTTTCACTATTTTGGTTGATAACCTTAGTTCAACAACCATAGTTCTCCAAATGGCTCATTTGAGGTATTTTGGTTCCAAAAGCATATGCTTTTGCACGCTTCACAAATTACAGTAAGAACAACTAGTATAGAAAATATACTAGAAGACGGACTGACATGCGGGCGTAACGGTTTCATAAGGGCGTCTAGACCAGCGACCTAATATAACGATGACGAACTTCATGATTCTACGTAGTGCCAAAAAGAAAATTTAGCTTGTTTTTAAAGCATACCAACTGGTTAGAAACCGAAAGCTCGGTTAATAAAAAAGCACAAAAAAATCTGTGATTCTCCGTACAGACAATCCTAAAGAATGCTAGTTTGTGCTCTCGTGCCACTAATCTCCGTCTGCTTAACAACGACACAAGCAAGCGGTATGAAAATGGAAAAGATTGTATAGAGGCGGTTGTAGAACACACACAAAAAGTTCGTTTTTTTTGAATGCCACTAGAGAGACGAATGGCAAACCGAGATAAGTAAATGAAGCGGCATTGCACTGTTATACCAATACCACATGCAAACACCGCTACCACCACTACCTCCACTCTCGACACTACTACTGGCATTTTAGTTTTTAGTGTGCTTTATCTTTTCTTCTTTTTGGAAACTGAGCCCTCAGCATATTATTCTTGACGTCATTTTTAGCCAATTACTTCAACATGTAAATATTGAAGGATCCTTCTCCAAAAAAAAATTGTCTAGACCACTTGGCGTTTCCATTAAAATTGAAAAAAAAAACAATCGAAGAGTTATAGTTTTAATATCACAAATGACGACAATAAAAGGAATACATGGACACTATGACAATTCTTCTGACATTTAAAAAAAAAGATAATAACGGATAATATTACATTGGATCAGATATTGAGTAGATAATCATATGACTTTGATCGATGACATGTAATCAATGTCCTCCCTTGTTCCAAACAAAGTAATTGATTTTTAGGAATATAAGCCACTTTTTTGTTATCCAGCCGGCTTGAATTGACGCACCTCACACGTTTTTCTGTGCCTTTATGTCATTTGATTTATCGAAGCAGATTTGTTATTACACTTAATAGCAAGAAACAACAGCGATCCCTTTGTTAATTCCTCAATTTTGTATCTATGTACGTTGTTACATGCACAATAATAATACCTACATAATCACGTGTACACATATCTCCGCATTATAATTGTAAATTATAATGTATTAGGATTATGTTTGGTATAAGAGAGAGATGATAATAATAATATTGTACATTTTTTATTAGGTAGCTTGAAACTTGAGCCAGGAGTCTTTCGTTGCCAAAATTGTTTGTTTGCTGTATATTTTAAATTTAAAAGTGGCAGATTATACGAACACGAACAGTATATACTTAGCAGCAAGACGATTCTACGTTTATACCATTTATACAGTACGTTTCAGGATGTCTCTAATGTTTTTTTTTGCAAGATATCTTCGCTTGAGCTGCCTTTGCGTAAGTTTCGAGAGAAAAGTGTATATCATTTGTTTCTGCTCATAAGAAAAACAAAAATGTAAGTAAAGATCTCACACAAAATACTACATGAAGATTGGCAATGAATAATGGAGTACACTAGCTATAATCAGCTTCATAACATAATAATCATATTAGGTGGTAAGTGCATATTTCAATTGAGCATGATATATATATGTATATACGTAAAAGACGCACACATAAATAAATATATATTTACACAAGTAGTCGGAACGAAGACGTTTAGTATTTTTTTTGCAGATTTACTCTAATCTTGTAGAATATTTCGGTTAAGGGGAGACGAATGTGCGTGCAAGAACTATGTCAAAATATGCTTGGCTGAGTTAAAAATGTATAAAAATATACTGTAAACTTGTACAGTGTACATGATGTAACGTATATATTTTAAATTCAAGTTGCATGCAAAGAAGGAGCTCCAAGAAAGACGCGTGTGCTTCATGCGTATGTTTATAAAAAAAGGATTGTATAAAGTTTAATGCCTTTATAAAAAATGCGTATCTGTCTGTCTGTCCAAACAAAAAGGGATTTCAGAACTGGCTGCAGTGGAAATCAATACCGTAAAAACTTTGACGAGTATGGCGGTGAGTTTTGGTCAGGTGTGATACCTCACTCCAGAGCTTTAACGTACGTAAAAAGTATTACTTTGATAATGAATTATACTACTACCAGGAAATGGAAGGATTACCAAGTTTTGGTGTGGATAACTTTGTATTTCGTGCTCATTATTGCATTTGTTGCTGACTCCCGAATACGTTTGCATGATCTGAGTATCTGACCCAAATCGCATCATATACATAATCTCCTATGTGGGTACGTCACGAAAACAACTTCTCCCAAGGACCTGAAATTTGGTGTACCACCATAATTGTGGGCCCTGACAAAGAATATGAAGTTTAAAACTTTCTACCTCCATCCCCTCTATCCGGGGGATCAGGGGTAATAAAAACATTTGCGATTTGAGAGCTGAAAATTAGTGTGCTCATGTAGTTTGACCTATTGACAACGAATATGAAAATTAAAAATGTCGACCTCCATCTCCTCGATCCGGGGGATCAGGGGTAATAAGTAAATTTGCGATTTGAGAGCTGAAAATTAGTGTGCTCATGTAGTTTGACCTATTGACAACGAATATGAAAATTAAAAATGTCGACCTCCATCCCCTC
>JAHZNC010006571.1:0-11194 GCA_027744095.1 Zhuqinia jingwanae | reverse complement strand
AAAAAATGAAATATATAAATGGAATTTTCTTCTACATATTTTCCCTTGATGATTTATTAGCATTTTTTCCTCTTTACTTATTCCTTCTCACATACAAAACATGTTTTTATCCTATCTCACATGTACATACCCTGTTTGGCTTTGAGAAACCTTTCGGCTTTGTAAATGGGAAAGTTTTTGAGCGTCTTTATTGGAGGGGAGGGGGAAAGTGAGAATAACTCAAGTCACTGCAAAAGCAGAGCAGAAAGTAAACCAAATGTGAAAATGGGTAAAAGGCGGAGGGGAAAAAATAAAATAATATTGGAAGAAAGCAAGTGTCATCATGATCACCCCATTTTTGTCTCTCTGTATATATAACAGTAATGTATTGTATCTCATATATTTACTGGATTGAAACAGGAAGTTATTGCAATATCATTTAAGTAGGTAGTGTGGTTGTACTATGATATGCCATGGCTTGTATCAAGCTGGTTAATGTAGCATGGGCCTACTACTTTTTTGGGAAACGAAAGGTTGATACAAGGTTTAACTCCTGGGGTCGCACCTTCAACATTGTGAGAATTGTGAAATATTATGGGATATCGTTGTCTTCTGTATCTGATATGTATGAAATAGTAGTACAAGTAAAGAATGGAGATGAGTATATTTACAAAATGAAATGGTACATATACAGTAGTAGTAGCAGTAGTAGTCGTAGTAGTATAGCGCCGTGGTTCTCTGTTGTTGGTACTACACTTATCTGTGGAGGGATATTATTATTATTGGGGAAAGGGGTTGGTTGTGTGAGTGAGTGAGAAATACATGTAATCTGATGATGATGTAGTGTAGGTCATACCATAACTTATTTTTTATTTTCTCTCTTTTATTCCATTTACTACTTTTTTGTATAGAATACAAAGTTTTAATAAAAATATGTGCTTGCTTATCTTCTTTATATGCTTTTTTATTCTCTGCTCAGTGTGCTCCTCCCGTTTGAGTTATGTGCTCGCCTCTCCTTTCTATTATTATTATGTGCAAGAAGGGAGATGGGACTGAAAGTAGTAGAACAAGAACAACAATATCGCTCCTTTTTTTCTCTTGTCTTGAGCAATACTACCACCACCAACATTACAAAACAACATCACTTTTATTCATGTACAAAAAAATGTTATGCCTTGGTTTGTGTAAAAGAACGACACACACAAGCTAACAGATGAACATTATGTTTTTTCATTTTTTATTATGTATCACTATGATTACTAGGTATGTACATATAGGAACAAGACGACAGCAGCGGGAAATATTCAGTCAAGCATAAAACATTACAATTTCAAATAAAAAATAAAAAAAAGTTGGGAATCGGGAGGATTTTTTGTTCTCATAAGTTGAGTTGGATGATTATGTGTAGGAAATGGGGGGAGGGAGAGAGGGAGCAAAACTCATTTTGATTTCGTCCTTGTGCATTTTCTCTCTACTTCCCAGACGAGTATAAAAATACATAACAAGTATAAAAGAGGCAATAAAATGCATGTTTTGTTGCCATCATGCTGCTGCAGCTTCTGTTCAACGGCGGCTAATAAATGGTTAAATAATAGAAGCTACACTTGGTATATTTTGTATTGAATTGGATTATAGTTATTGGGGTCATAACAGTAATTGTCTAATCCATAATCCATAACAATATTTTATGTCGCGCACAACATGTTCACAATCTGCTCCAGTCCAATTTTTGTGGTTGCAATTTTGTGTCAGTTTTGCTCACTAATTTCGTTTTACAACATGGTCCAATATTCAGAAACTCTTAAATATTGAATACTCCCATCTTTTCCTCTCTAATGAAATAATGTTTTAATGCATATGATGTAATGTTAGTAATTTATTCTCTTTTTGAATAACATACAAATACATTTGATAACACACAATATAGTGACGCCCAAGTAGTACTTCCTGTGAAATATACGAATTGTATTTTAAAAATATTTTTGTTGTTTTTCCAGTTCTCTCGACCAATTCGGCGGAGGAGGATGACGAGTTTAACTTAGCCGGTTACAGTTACAGCCCTCCAGGTCCAGATTTTGACAAAGAGTATTCGAAAAATGTGACTGCACTCGTAGGAAAAACGGCTTCTCTCACGTGTCGTGTACGCAATGCTGGCAACAGAACGGTAAGTTTGAAATAAAAAAGGAACAAGTAGAATATATAATATTTTGTCGTTTACACAAAGGAAAAAATATCACTGAGTTTTGGAGAGAGCTGGCAAAATGCATACAACAACGTAACACAAGCAGGCATTTTTTATCGTCTTTGGGTATCTATTGTCTCATTGTTTGCATTTTTGTTGACATGTCTTTGCAGATATCGTGGGTGAGGCATCGAGACATTCATTTATTGACTGTGGGTCGAGACACGTACACAAGCGACCAACGCTTCCAAGCAGTTCACAAACCTCATACCGATGAATGGGCGCTACAAATTAGGTATCCCCAGGTGAGATGACATTTTATTCCTCGCTCCGCAAAATTTCTTATTTACTCACAATGGCAGCTCTACAATAACATCAACTCATTGTTTGTTCAAACTATGACAAAAAACATTGAATGTGTATCTTGTCAGTTCCTGTTCTTGTTCTTGTTGTACATCCTCAAAAAAAATCTATTGTCCTGTGCTGATCTATACTCACGATATTCCCAGTATTCCTACCACTTCCCTTTTCATCCTTTTACCAACGCATGTAGGCAATAAAGTATGTACAGTGAAACATTTTGTGTTTTTAGAAACTTTTCTCCGCTGATGAAAACTACACAATGGTACACGTGGCATACGAAAAGAATCGTATTGTCCCCTGTCGCGTAGAACGCTTCATATTGAAAATGATGAAACTTGACTTTTCCTCCCATTGTTAACCTCATATATTTTGTATACCTACATGATATGCACATCCTATATATCTTATACCTTTATATAGTTATATCTTTAAAATATTGATTCCTTCACGTTGACTTTCCTAACAAGCCTTAGATTGAATTTTTTATGAATAGCTGTAAAAGTTACATCCTAATATATTTATGTACATATGTTGTTCACCTATAATGGAATATGAAGCATGGAAAAAGTACTACCTAATAAATTGATTTGTACCTTCCAGGAACGTGACTCTGGGATTTACGAGTGCCAAATTAGTACCACTCCTCCAATAGGTCACTTTGTCCATCTAATCGTTGTTCGTAAGTACCTTACTTTATTTTCTTGATTTCTAAACTATGTATGCTCAATCATGCTCAAACTGTACAGTCAATTACTTTTCTTCAGTAAAACACATAAATAAAATGGCACAGTCAGTCCATTTAAATAGCATAGCAAATTGGAATGCAAGCTTTACAATAATACAATACAATGTTCATCTTTTACAACAACAAGTTTCTACTTCTTTTTATGTCTGATGACATGAGTGATGAAAAATCCTTTGTAAAGGCCAAAAGTAAGGGTGGAGAAACGATCTAAATTTTATTTGACCCCTCTATTTCAAAGAAGCGTTTCAAATTATGTTGTGTCCCTTTGAGCGTTCAAAATATTTAAAAAAAAACTTTTGTTTGACGCAATAAAAAAACTGTCTAACGGGTATAATAACTATGCATATTCATTTGTATTCTTTTCAAACTATGATGATATTCCAAATACTATACAGTTGGGGTGTGCAGGGAAATATAGTATCAACTAATTTTTGATGAATCAGTGCAAGTGAGTGGCTGTGATGTCTGGTTGATTTTTTTTTCTTCCTCAAACTATTCGGAAAAACAGATTTGTATGTTCGCACAACACTTTTTTTTCAAAATGAATGACACCAAAAACTTATCATCATCATCATCATCCACTTTCCTTTCTTATTCTTTCTGAATTCTCAAAGAAAACAAGAACTTAACAATCCTTTTGTTTTCCACATATTGCAGCACTTTCCTTTCTTTTTTCTTCCGTGTGGCATTTTTAGGTGCTCCGCTAGATAAAACTGCGGAGAGGTGAAAAGTATTTTTTGATGACTGGAGATGGAAGTATTAAAAAAAACTTCCATCGTCAATTTCCCCATTTCTTGTTTTTCCCTTGAACAGATTTATCCTACTTTTCTCTTAAGCTTAACAAGATAAATGTACATACTTAAAAGGAGGAAAAAAAGAAGCATGGGTGGATGGTGGTGGTGTGTGTGCATTAGAGACGTCATCGGCTTCCACTATAATGGCAAATCCATTCACGTGAAAATAGTTTTTATTTTTTTGCGAATTTTCTCTTTTGTTCCTAGAAAGACGAGAGATGTGAATTTTTCCAGATGAATGGGCAAATGAATGAGAAGCAAAGGGTTTTTTAGAGAGAGAGAGAGAGAAAGTGAAAGTATGGGTGTCTCTTAAAACTTATTTTACTCCATCTATTTTGCTGCAGAACGACGTCTATTATTATTATTTGTAGAAAATAAAACAAAATGTGGAAAGATTTCTACTTTTGACGAGGACGTTAGCACAGCTCATTTTCATTTTATATGTCTATCAGCTTACTTAACAATATTCTTTTCATCTTTTTTCCCTCTGTATTTGATTATTAGCTTAATAGACGCACTCACAAAGACATTTGCCGAAAAAAATAATCTCGCACATGCAGTATACAACACAATGTCATCTCCACAAGAATCACCATTCCATTTTCCACAATTATACATACACAAATACATCCACTTTTTTGTTTGTTTTTATATTCTCGTTTATTATTATTTTTATATTTAGACCACGAAAAAAGTATAGTAACAGTTAGTTAGTCTGCTAATAATTCAATTGTTGTTGCGTAATAATGATACGCTTTGTGTTTTAATGTGGGACAAATTTGGTTTGTATAGTTTTTGTGTTGATTTCAAAATCACGTTTCATGTTCTACCTCTATCCACTTTGATATTTGAAACTGTAACGTCATATTCCACAACATACAAACAATTAGTGGCCACTGACGTTCCATGTTCTCAGAAGTAAAGGAAGGAAAATGGGATAAATTCGCAAATCAAATGATACATAGATCATAGACTGAGTTGAAATTTGAAATCCATTTTTTTCTGTCAAATTTGCTTTGTGTGTGTAGTTGAGTATACACACACGGTGTGGCATCTTTGGATCAGCAAACCCTCAAAAACACATATCACAGGTTTTTTATGGAGTTTTGAGAACTTGTCTCAAAAATTTCCCAACATTATGAAATGGTGGAGAGGGATTTTGCTTTGTATCTTTCCCCTTATCCGTTTATTTTGTGGAATATATTTTGTTTGGAAAGTGTATGGAACGCATGTATTTGCCCTTGTTTTTCATTATACTTTACATTATTTCTGGGAATTGGAAACATCACAAGAATTCTTTTATTTTGCTGCTCTTTCCATCTTTCTCTGTGTATCCAGGAATCTCGCGAAGGCTTCATGGCAAATAAGCCTGACAACCAGACAACCATCATGTCATCCAAACAGAGAAAGACTGTGTGAGACTTTTTGCTTCCTTTCTTTCTGCCTCCCTCATCCTTTGTGGTGTCTGTGTGTGTATGTATGTGTGTGTCTGTGTGCATCCTTCCTTTACCCACAAGACACACAAAGACAGAGGCGCCACACACAAAGTGAAAAGATAAAAGCTTAAAACCCAAAAGTAGTGTAGAGAATACATGCATACAACCAAAAAAGGGTTCCAACAAAGAGAAAAGATGAGGAAAAGGGAAGGCATCAAAAAAAGAAAGAAAATTTTGTGTCATGTCTTTCCCTTTGCTTTTGCATTGGAATCGTCATGAATGATGAGATGGGTGATGTGATAGTGATAGACTGAAGCAGAAATAGGGAGAGCAAAAGGAAAATGTTATTAAATTTTACCTGGCTACATTACAACATTTTATGCACATGCCTGCTACTACACACATCACAAATCATGAATGCCTCTGTGAAGGGACCAGACATGCCATATAGCCCTTGTTCCACACGAAATTTCATCATATTATTTTTCCACATTCAAACAACGCACTACTGACCGACTTTTCATCACTCCACACACACACACACACGTCTTATGACGACTTTGGCCTGTCTGCGTATTCAAGCTATAATATACATATTTTTTCCTCTCTTTCCACCACCATAGCTGGCCAACCACCACAAAAAGAAAACACTTGATAGCTCACATTACTTTTCCATGACACACAGTAGCAGATAATATGCATTTCAGAGTACACTCTGTTCATTATTATTTTATGAATGACTTGTGATTTATAAGTCGTGTAGTAGCTACGAATACTTATAATGTGTGTGTGTGGCATGGCAAAATGCGGAGACTACTATGAATATATGGAGTAGTTGGCTCATGAGCCAGTCCAACGTTGTCACGAGCAAGACAAAAGTGAAATTGCTGGTAGGGACTTGTACACTATTACATCTCTTACATTTCTCTTATTATCATTATTATTACTCGCCTTTCTTTCCTTCCTCTCCTCAAAAGGGGGAGGCCGGGTGCTTGGGCATTACAACTGCCACTTTCACTTCATGCATTCATACATAATATTATACTGCAAGAGAGAGAGAGAGAGAAACTCATCTCATTTCATTGGCGGTGGTATGGTGGTCACAGTGGTGCTAGAGGTCCGCCTAAGCTCTGTGCTACTGCTGCTACTACTCCGCTTTTTGGTCACAATGGTAAAGTTGAGAGGTTTTGTGGTAAATAATGAACCGGAATGCTCATCTCAGCTCAGAGCTCACTTCGAATTCGCCCACATTCGCCATATACATATACCCTTGTGCTATTGTGTTGCAGACTGTAACTGTTCCTCACTTTCTCACTCTGTCTAGTTAGGAATTTGAAAAGTTCTCTCTCTTTCTCATCTCATCATTCTCATCATAATAATCATGTTGATGTGATGTTCCATTTCATTCATTCATCCATTCATTCCCTTCTTGCAATACATGGTCCAGTGCACTGGCTCCAGTTCAAAACTTGTCAGAGTCATCATATCATACCAATGATGATAATGGCACTTTTGTGTTTAGGCCAGCACCAACTGAGTAGTAATATCTTTTGACACTGACTCTGTAGTATCTTATGATGTGCGTTGAGTTGAGAGCGGAGATGAAAACACATAGATCAGCTTTTGATTTTAATACGCGTCAGCCCTTACAACATCTTGCATTCATCATTAACATCATCATTTGCACTAGAAAATCATATCCCTTATTGCTATCATTACAGTTATTACTTATTACTGTATCATTATATTTCACTATTATTACTATCGCCATAACATCAGTAGCATCGTTAAAATATGCACGAGAAATGAGCAAAATTCACGTTCAACTGCACATATTATACATTTATTCCAAGTCCCGTTGCCCTCACTTTCGTCTTCCTCATACCGCCCTCCAACTTATCCAACCGCCATCATCGTCAAAGCGGGAGAAAGAAAGGTTTGTGAAGAGGTTTCTAAAGTACATGCTCATTTCCTTTATTCTTGTTCAGCGTGAGCACTCGTCTAAAACTATTGTCACTCGTATTTTTATGACTCTTTGGCCAAGTTGGTTCCATATTATCTATTTTTTGGTGATTATCATCAACCTTCCAGTGAATGCCATAGGAGAAGTGATTAAAAGTGAATGGAAGAAAGCTCTTAGGGGGTGGCCTTGCCCTGTTTCCTCAGGTGATAATCGTGATGGGATGCCGGTGGGATGTCCCCTGAAAATCAGATAATTTTAATTTTAAATGCTACTTTATTTTTACTTTAAATTCAAGTGTATGCTTTGTGAGATAAAGGAATCAAGCTAAGCCACTGCTGCTACCCATGTACAATGCCAGACGATGTAAAATATAGTATTGCCAAAGAATTCCCTCAAGCATCTTCACTCTTCAAGTCAACCAAGCCACCGTGTAAAATGGAGAAAAAAGACGCAAGCTAGCAAATATTCATTTTGTTGTTCTGTGTGTACACAAACCTGTATTGTATAACATATAAAACACATGCAAAAAAATCTGCCTTCCTTTCAACTTGCGCAGAAAGTAGAGTAGCACGGCTTATAGAGAAAGAGGAAAAGCAGGGAAAGCCAAACCACAAAAGAGTCAGCCAAAAGCCCTAAAATAGGGTATCATTATTACAGGAGGTGAGATAGAAAAAAGGACTAGTTTGTATGTGTGCACAGTTTACACTTTATATTTATGTGACTTGAATGCCTTTTCACTACGAATTTTGCAAGACTCAAAGACTAGACAGTGGGACCGATGAGCCAAAAAAAGAAAGAGAGGCGATTTCCGTAAACGATTGGTTCAATAGAGTACCCTCCAAACTTCTCTCTCTTCTTTTCATTGTTCGAACGAGCAAGGGTCGGGTGTATGTCTGCATAAACCAAACCATACAGCATAAGAAGAAAAAAGTCTTATGTATTTTTTATGCTTTCAACTCTTTTTTTTGTTATCCCAAACAGGATCATTTGGAATGCGTACAAAAAAGAGAGAATATGTATGGATTCCCATTCACACGCTATAACAAGAACGGCCCACTTTCTTTTTCCATTCAATCTTGTAACTTGCCATGGCATTCCATGTGCGTAGGTATATCCCATCTTCTTCTTCTTCTTCGTGCTTTGTTGTGCAAAGTAATAATATCCGCTGTTGGCATATTTTTGTACACACCATCATCACATCTCTCATCTCCACTTGTTTTATGTACAACACACAGTACACATAATAGCCATGTTATAAAAGTGTTGTTGCTAATGGTCCTTCCGCATAGAATGTGCTTCTCAAACTGGAAATTGGTCAACTCGACACCAACCAAAAAATATATTATGTAGCTAGGTTCCAGGAACAAACTCATTACATCATTCACGCTTCATTTTGTAACAAACACAGCGTTGTAACAACAATGCACAAGTAAATTAATATACTCTGTAAACATACCTACGTTACATGTGCATATACATATATATACCTACGTAAATACATATTACGTGCATGGTCCTTTTAAGTTTTTCCAACCTTAAATCCGGCATTTCCCAACAAGATGAACAATAACAAAAAAAGACAACAAGCATCATGCTTAGAAGCACCATCAAAAACAGTGAATAATATGGCTTTTCCTGTAAACAAGCTTGTGAGATGCAGAGAGAGAGAGAGAGAACAGGGGAAAAGCAATCGTACTTACTTTTAGAGCTAGATGACAGTAAAAACTAACTAACTTGTAATCTTCGTTGTTGTGAGGCAAGACGGGAAGCAGGGTGTGATGATGATGATGTTGATGAGCTTCCCATTTACAAGCAACCCGTTTAACTAGAATAACCGGTAGGTATAGCTGGTGAGCTGGTCTGCTTACAACATCCTTCCTCCTCCTCCTCAGCATCATCATCATCATCTTCAACAACAACAACAACAACATCATCATAGCCTCTTTTCTTCCTTGCTAATCCAATGTATTTTCCACTCGCCGCGAAATGTAATGAAACGTAATGAAGGACGGAAAGTAATGAGACGCGAGAAGTAAAGGATGCTAGCAAAACAGGGAAAATGAGTTGACGGAAAAGAAAATAGGCTGTCTTTTCACTGCTACACACAAATGAACAAACACAATCTGGAAAAAATTGTGTCTTATTTCGCAATTCCACTTTTTACTACCGGTCTACTACCCCCCCCCCCTCTCTCTCTCTTACAGTATACCTATATGTATATATGTTTGGGTTGACGATTATTATACAAGTCAGTTGGCATTTTGAAAATACGACGCGACGAAAATAGTGGGTACATTCACCTCATTAAAATGTATAGGAAAAAACAAAAGGACTATTTTGAGACTCGGCAATTATCCCTTTCCCAAGAAATGTAGTCAAAAGCCTAGTAATGCTAATACATATTGTTATCCTTTACATTACAAGTAGAATACTTGGCGC
Source organism: Zhuqinia jingwanae (assembly GCA_027744095.1). Taxonomy (NCBI): domain Eukaryota; kingdom Metazoa; phylum Arthropoda; class Collembola; order Entomobryomorpha; family Paronellidae; genus Zhuqinia; species Zhuqinia jingwanae. The sequence goes on along the minus strand of JAHZNC010006571.1, from coordinate 1,293 downwards.
ACGGTTTTACTCTGATGGAAGTTGTCGGAATGAACATACCCGGAATTTTACTATTCAATAAAATTGTAAACAGTTATTTCATTTAACTTTTTCCGGGGAACTCCTGCTGCTGGTGAAATGTAAGTAGAAAGTTGAGACCAAGAGCGGCAGCAGAGTACCCTTTGATTTATACTTTTTTCCTACTCAAGTATCATTATTATTTTATTATTATTATTATTATCATAAGTTCATTATCTAAGGGAAAGTAGTTGTACCCGAATCGCTCACTCCCCCCCCCTCTCTCTCTTTTCCCCACCACATATCCCCTGTGCACTCACGAGCATAAAGTCAAGTGAGCTAAATATCTCCTCTTTCATCTCTTCTTACTTTTCATTGTGTAAAACTATCTGAGTATGATTCAGAGAGAGAAAACTTTCGCCAGCTCAAATTTATTGCTGGCTTAATATACAATGCTACATTTTCTTTACTTTGTTATATTTCCCGCTGCTGCCAAAAAGGCTGTAGACGTACATAATGTGATGTATGGCTTTTATTTCATAAATGCCTTAAATTTACCACCACTGTCACCATCAAATTCAACACCAGCACCAGCATAGCACCTCCCTCACAGACAACAACAGAACATGCTCTTCTTTGAATTCAGAAAAGCGAACTCATTCACTCAATAAGAGTGCCAACAATGATATGCCCATAGTCATTCACACGCAAATGTACAATTTATTGTAGAGCGACACATTTTCCCCCACTTTGCTTTGACCTCGATAGACTTTACCCTTTTTTCATCAACATCAACATGCAAAACAAGTACTTTTAATATCAATTTCCTTGTCTCCCTGCTTTTCTCATCTCCATAATGTTTCCCATTTGACACTATTTTATCACAGACTTGAACGATATCTGTCGCTTTCTTTTTGTACTTGGATTATGGTATCTTGTGTGCGTTTCGTATGTGACCCTGTCTATGGATTTAGTTGTCTAGAGAGTCGAATGCAAGTGTGTGTTTATCTGCTTGTTGACGAATAAAACTAGAATAGGCAGAGAACAAAAGTGGCGGTAGTGTGAATTCAACAACTGAATAAATTGAGTAGACCTTGCGTTTTTTATGCATGTTTTCTACGTAGGGCGGCCCAAATGCATCTACTACTATTCATACGTCCGATTTATGGCAACCACAAGACACAAGAATAATAAATAATAAACATAAGGGGTAAAAATACCGAATGCCAGTGCTGATGTGTACGGACAAGCTAAAAATAATTTGCTTCATCCAACAACACGGCCGATTTAAAACGC
>JAHZNC010006570.1:0-10928 GCA_027744095.1 Zhuqinia jingwanae | reverse complement strand
AAGAAAAAATCAAATGCACCGAGTGAGCGATAAAGAGGGAGAAATACATTCAGAGAGACACAGAGAGAAAAAAGTAGATCTCTACCTTCTAGTATTTGCAATGTTGAATGGGGAAAGACATTCTTGTTTCCTTACTTATCTGTTACACAATCTGAACAAGATACAAATGGAGATGAGTCTCTTTTGGAATCCTGTCTGAGTCACTTGTAAATTTCATGAAACATTGTTGCCTTTATTTATGCCGAATGAATACACACGGTGTGCTTGCATGCATCCCTTGTTCTTCCTAAGAAATTTATCCCATTCAAATCCTTTACGTATTTCTTTCTTTCTATTATTTTTTGTGGTTATTTTAAAGCATGGCATTGGCCTTTTGTGTGTCTAAACTTTCTTTTTCTGGCTGCTAAAGTATTTTAAGTATCTTTCTTTACTATACAACTGTAACAAAGCCTAGTTTTTTACTAGTATAAACTGCTGCAAGAGGATATGATGGTAATGACGAAAAAAACACAATCTTTATATTTCGACTTTATACCTTTTCTCTTTTTCCACTTGGGTTTTTTTTCTATTTAAACAGCCAGTCATAAATAAGCCTTCTTTATCCTTGATACAACTTTCACCACAACTGTTACATTTATGAAGTGTGGCTACAAGGCGTCATCTGGTGAAAGACGCTACTTGTCAGCTTTATATAGTAGATCATGTTACAAAAACGTGAATATAGCTCTAGTTTTTAAATATTGAGCCACAGTTTGCGTGTAACCATGTCCAGCAGTTTTTTTTACCGCTTACCGTTCCAAAAATTCAATCTCTCTAGATGGATTTATAGAGCTTCTTAAAGTACCAGCTTTACAGATGAGATGGAAGGTCAACAATATCCCAGCCATTAAATTTAACAAAAACAGTTTTGAACTAAGACAAGTGCAGCTGTTTTGTCCAGGAAAGAAGTGCATATTATACATACATAATACCTACTACCTATATATATATATGAGTTTTTCAGTTTGTATTTATTATTTATTTATTGTGTTGAAATAGTAAAATGTACATGCACATACTATATTGTACATCGTCGTGTAGTATACAAATCCATATTGACACAATGAAAAAAAATTAATTTGGGAGAAACTACATATATTTCTGTTACCAGTTTAGGTCATTCTCTCTGCTTCTAACCATATTAGGATGTATTTATGTATCAATAAAAATAATAGTTGAATAGATGATATGAAGTAACACCAACAACGCAATCTGGTGTATAAAATACTTTATTATTGCAATAAAATTATCAAACTTTCTCAATGCTGTATACCCTGGAATATTTTTTTAAACCTGTATATGATGCTTTAGCTACCAAGCTGGTTTGTTTCATTTTAGCAGCTCACTCCCACTCCACCATGTTCAAGTACTTTTGACTCGCTGTCAGTTCTCAAGTTCACTCGAAGTTATTTGTGATGATTTAAAAGTGCTGTTGTTGCAAGAACTCGTTCATCAGTTTTTAGGGACCAACTTGAGTTAAAAAATATATAAAAGCCGACAGACAGACATGTTGGAATATTGTTATCATCAAAATATTTTATTGCAATTGCAAGTACATCATATCGTAAGAAACCTTAGTTACTTTATTCACGTAAGTAACTAAGGTTTCTTACGATATGATGTAATTGATTCTCGTACTCGATGTGTGTATGGTAAGCTTTTTATCAAATTCACACACTCATTTGATAAAGGAAACACAAACACAATAACTTTTCAGTTGTTATTTTTTTTATTAACTTTTCTTGTCGAGGGAAAGCATTTTGTTTACTTTTTTTCGCTACGAATATAATAGTAGAGTAGGCGTAGTATATACATGTTATAATACCTACATTTATATATATATATATATTACATACTCATGTGTTTTGACAAGAATAAATGTCTTTATATAGTTATTATTATTATACCTATAAACATTTTCAATCAAGTTTTTTATATTTTCTACCACTAATAACAGGAACAAGACTACGTTATTGTCTGTACGTATGCTACCCAACAATTTCAACGCTTATATCATTAAACATTATGCTGCTTGCTATTTATATTATCAAGTAGGTATATATTAATATATGAATACATCTATATTTTACAAACTCCACACACATAGTTATTAGGAATTCTGTAAACTTTATAATCATTTAGTGCACTACGGAAAAAAAAACTTTTTCAGTGTCTGAGCATATATGTGAATGATAAACGGGCACTAAAAATTATACCAAATGAAAAAATTAGCAACCGAGGGTGACAACTGTAAATTGTAGTTGGGGCAAATGAATGGGGAAAGTCCTTTTCAGAGGATCCAGATCTGCAGTTCTCAGCGTAGGGTCCAATGCACGTTGAATATGCAATGGTAAAGGGCACATGTGTCTGCTCATGAACTCCGTAAACAAGATGAGCCATCGGTCCTGGTTGTCCAATTATAGTAGGCATATTTTGTTTGAGGGCAGCAGTAAAGTTTTTGGTATGCGTGACATGTCCACACATATCAGCAACGTGTTGTTTTTTATGCATAAAAAATGGAAGGTAAAAGACATTAATATTTAGGCATTTGTAGTATAAAGTACTGTTATTATGAGGTATGTATATAAAAACCCACTTTCCACACAATGCGGCATTAAAATATTCAAAGAGAGTTAAGTAGACATAAATAGTTGAGATGTTTAAACGTTATGTTGTTGTTGTGTGTTATTTTGCAATGAACGGCAAAGTGGACTTACGCCAAATGTGAAAGCTCATTTTCTACTTGGCCACTTGCACATTGCCCCTAAACTATGTACGTATATTAGAATACTGTGCGTTCCATGTAGCTACCTTCACAAGCTAGACTAGCCATAAGTTAAAATAGACAATCGTGTGTGTTTGTACTTGTGCGTCTAGATAGGATATTGTGCTTACCAATTGCGTAAATTGGAACGTCTTCACCACCATGCGTTTCATAGTCCATCCAATATCCGGCATGGTGTGGCTCATATCTGTCATGTAGAACCGATTGTTCCGTTTGATTAAGGTTTTTCCATGTGTGTATTGATTCTAAAGTTTTGTTCGCATCTTTTTCTGTGCTCTGCACGCGATGGTGATTGTAACCTGGGCCATTGATATATGACAAGGTTTGAAAAGCGAATCCCTCTGGTGTCACAAACCCAATTCCTGGCTCAAAAATCAGTACACTTGTTATTTAATAAATATTTAATGAAAGAAATGTTCCACCTACAAATCAGATGCTACATGTTGTTCAGAACGACTACAACATTAGTATGGAAATGTGTCAGTTGTTACATAACTTCCGGAACCAATATAATATCAGGCATATTTTATGTGTCAATAAAGTACCTTCAATCGGGTCTCCCCGCTTTGGATATCCGTTAATTGACATGGAATGAGAATGATCTGCAGTTACGACCAACAGCGTTTCAGTTACATTGACTTTTTTCAATGCTGTTTCGATTGCGACATCAAGCGCCACCACTTCTTCGAGCGCAATCTTTGCTAAATTGTCGTGGTTCGCGTGATCTATACGGCCTCCCTCAACCTATACACACACATAAATACAAAAAAAAGAGAACATCCTATAATTTTTCATTTATATATATATCTAGTTATACAGTAATCAAGGGAAAGTACAAACATATAGTACACAGTATTAAAACAGCTTGCATAACGGTAAATATTTTTAGTTCACACAAGGAAGTTGGTTCGTTTTTTAGCAGGAATATTATGTAATTTACTGACAATGAGGACGTATCCATTTGGATTCCGACTTAGTAGGTCGATCGTCTTGTCAACCATATCACTCAGGCTAGGATGGCCAGTAGAGCTCACATTTCGATCCTTGTCATAGGGCATGTGGCTCTTTGCAAATAAACCTGGTTAAAATGTTCAAACACAAAACAAATCGTTATTGTAATCCTCATATAGTATATTAACATTTCCCGCTAGTTTGCACACTATGTACCTATACAATATACTACTAGTACTGCTTAGAGTACTACATAATAATAATATGTGTATAGTATGCATGCTTTTAATTCTAGCAACAACAAAAGACTGTGCATGCATTGTGTGAGATATGTATGTACAGTTTGACTAGAATGGAACTAGGGTAAACTCAACTCTGTAAACAATTACTTTAATAGCAAAATCATTTATTACCCAGAATGTGCGACGTGTCGTTATCAACAGACATCAACTGTTCCTTATCGGTGACGTATTTGTACTTTCGTCCCAATTCCTTTTGGGTTTGCATCCATTCCCAAACTAGATCCTTTTTGTCGTGTCTAATGCACGCACCGCTTTTCGTATCATTCAGAGAGTGTATCAATACCTGGGCTCCTCCACCCAGCACCACCTTTTACAACACAATGTTTTTTCAGCATTTGGCAATTAATACATTACAGCACTTAAATTAATATGCAAGATGACAATATAAAAATTTATAAACAAAGGACAAAAAATTGTAATAATGAAATAATGAGTTGCATAACAAAAAATGTTGAAACACTGTGTATTATTATAACTTGAAACATTTTTCATTCATTCTTCTTTTCTCTGTGAATCATCGCTAAGATCATGATCATCATCACTATTCATCACCATCAATTTTCTTGTTGGTATTGCGAGAAGGTTATGAACAAGTATACATTAATGCAACCTTAAGCATTTTAGATTTAGATTTCAGGATTTACTGTCACATTCACATACATATATAGTTCAGTCTAGTACTATTTACTCACATTTATATTCTTCCCGGGTTCGTCTTCCACAAGCTGCCTTCCCAAGTCTTTACATCCTTTGGCCCTTTCCTTTTCCGGTATCTTGGAATCACATTCCCAGTCCCGGTGAGCGCTGTGTCCAAAAGCAGCAGCAGGAGTTGCATGGGTAATCCGGGTAGTTGTTACCAAGCCTAATAGTAAATACGTAACAGGCTAATAATATATATATATACATATATAGATGATAGAAGAAGAAAAGGAATGTGTACAAAGTGTTTACACTAGTTATCTTTTCATTAAATAGCAATTATTCGTGGCCACGATGCGTAATTAAGTAAATCAATTAATATACTAGTTTTTATCTTCACTATAATAGGTGACGAGCGTAGTAAAGTAAAAGTGGGTAGTTTTTGAATTGATGCACAGTAATACTGATGCTGATATGTAATCTAAGTGGTTCCAAATAAGAGTATTATATAAAATACTTTCAATCCCCATCTCATTTTTCTTATATGTAATTAATTCATATGATCCTGTTTTTTTTTACATTAGAGACATGTACGTACGTATGTATCATACTTTCTAAAGCTAGCAAATTTTTGCGTCACATTACTTGGTTTCCCTTCAGTAACTTCCGGAAACCGGAAGCAAAACGTTCAAACTCACTACCGGAGTACTTATTTTTGTACGTAGGTACAACGGTTGCTAAAAATGGAAAGCAGGGAGTTTGTTGAAAAGTGCTTGTTTCAAATTATAAATTTATGCGTACAAGTCATTTCATGCCTGAAACTATTTCGATTGTTCATGAGTACGTAGGTATATGCATGATACTGTATATCTTGCTCCCTTGATTTAATTTTCTACACCATGTAAAACAGCACGTTCACGACATAACATGCGATATTCTCTCCGGAGATGCAGCTGATACATGATAGAATGCCAGCATTAAAACATCCCAGTAATCATCATCTTGTTCACAAAAATAATAATAAGTAGACTTTTTTAAGCTCTTTTTATAAAGCAGTAGACAAGGCAATTACTTATCATTGCCTTCAAAATGGGACAATGCACTCTCACGTGAATCACTGCTGCTGCTGCTGAGGAGATTATGTAGGCTTGCTGCCACCATTCATGTGTATTTTCATTGAAGACGACGAAGAGAAAGTCGCGAGTGAATCAAGGCACGGGTAGAATTCCTTATTTGCATTATGCAAAATCCCCACTTTCTTTCGTTCTTTCTCTTTCTCGCCCATCCATGTCTGCTCATAAATGTATGAATTTATTGCAAGAAATTTTCATGCATATAAAGTAACGAATGTAATAGAAAAGGAGCTTTTTGATACTTACAAAGCACAAAATGTCTCACGTATTCTAGTACAAGTAGTACATACATACCTACATACATAGATATTATTTCAAGCTAATGCAAACCACGCGTTGAGTACAATTTCATTTTTTGTTTTGCATCCAAAAAAACGAATAATAACAAGCAGAGTGTAAAATAAAAGTTTCAAACACAACCTTATGACCCTGCAGAACTTTATTGTGTTTTATGGAAATGTTCCAATATCTTACAGTATACCTATATGCAGTCGCCTACACGTACGCCGTTATTGGGTAGGACTATAACTAAACTCAACTACTGACAGATGTGACCTTATATTCCATCATTTATTATCATTTTCGTACCAAATATCTGAAGATTTTTTTTTAAATGCATTCTAAAAATGGTTTTATATTTCAAAACTACCACCAGAGCAGCATCATGACGAAAATAACAGGATATATAGTTCTCGACTTCAGACAGTAAGACAAGTAATGTTACGTATCAGAGCACCCATTTTAACGAATAGTTCTTCACATAACGAGTAGCCCTCCAATTTTAACAAGAAATGCTGAACAACGTTGCTGTGATGAAAGAGTGGAGAAATAAACGTCTTCTTCATAACTCCTATCAAGAAGACGGACAGAAAAGATCCACTTTCAAAATTAAGTAGCGACTAGGACTATAAGTGTTATGGCAACTTTTACATTTTTGTGTTTCAACCAACCATCACAACTTAGAAGTTTCCTTTACTACTATGCCTCTTATATTTAGCATCTAACTAAAACAATTTCTAAAACATTTTGTATATTTCAATAGTCTCACGTTTGCTAATACCTTCATTTCATGATTGTACTGTATGCACATAATATGCTTTTATGAAGTGCTCTTTAGCTCAGACTGCAAAAGCGGATTCAAAAACTTTCAGCATTAATGTCAGCTTTTGTCGTGGTTTTATAATTTCAGGTGTGGGATGCAAAAGATATTCGTGCTTTTGTAAAAGGAAAATCCTTCCTGTACCCATACACCCATTGTTCTTTAACTTCTCTCCAAACTCAAAAAAAAACAATAAGATTTTAAGCAATCATATTCTGCAGCTTGTGGATTTGTGTAAAATAAGTTACGGAACTAAACACTTTTCTTTTCTTTGCTCTTGGATTTCATTCAACATCTTATTCATTGATTTTATGAATGAAAGTTCTTCATTCCTTAATTATTATACGACATATTATATTTTTTTATGTTCTTCTCAAACCAACAACTTCTCTTAAGTTTATTCCCCAACTTTCTAAATATTATAGTATTTTGGCTAACTTATCATCTTTGTCTTATAAAATATGTCACACTGAAAAAGGCGAGAGTGTCAAAAAAAAAAAATTCAAGGAAACGTGGCCTATATTGATTAAATAAGGACGCCAGAGTTGTGAGCTGCTCGTATTTCAGTGAGCTTACTTTTTCAAATCATCCTATCAAATTGAGGAGACAATGGTAAGTTAATTACTTTGTCAAGAAAAAACTGCATCAAAACATTATTTTGTTTTTCAGTTATTAGGGACTACGGAAGGACCGATCAATATCGGGCATTTATAATAATGGAGATCAAATTAGCCAATGGTTGGTTGATGTGTTCCCACTTGTGACTACGCACTTCAACCTAGCTGACCCAAACTTGCTACACAGATGCATTATAGGAAGACGTCAAACTCATATCATTTTAACCCCAGGGTTGTTTTCCCCGGGTTATGGGGTCAAAAATCATTGAAAACCATATACGTTTACTGATTTGCATCAAATTTGAATAAAATAATGTTATACATAATATTAATCATAACAAGATATCATATTATATTTATGATACCCTGACCCCCAGGGGTCAAAATGTAAACATTAACAGAGTTTGACCTCAACCGGAAGTGAATCGAAAAGTCAAGTTTCGCAACATGGGGTAAGGGGGTTCAAGTTAACACGCGGGAGTGGGATTATTGGACTTCTCTCTTCTCTCATCAAAAGCTATCGATTTAGTTCACGCAAACCCACTTCTTTTGGGGTGTTTGGGTAACGTCAACCTACCAACACATTACCTAATTAACTTTTGGTTACACTAAATGTTAATTTTCTCGAATCCCTTATTGTTTCAGCAAATAAGGTTTTCAGCACATTTTTCTGAATACTTAGGGCACCCTCTTCTACTTGTGTTATTTGCGGAAAGTGTAAGGGATTCGAGTAATTTAAATTTGAAAATTACGTAATTTTTTTAATAATTACTTAATTAATCAAAAACGAATCGGTGAAATTTTGTAAATCTTGGCTACAAAATTAGCCAGATAAATCCGCCTTTATTGCCGATTAAAAGTTGTCGTAAAAAGCGATGCACAAATTTAAAAAATTTTTTTTTTAAAAATGTATGCATATTAACTTTGAGGTCATCCTCTGACCTTATGGGTCATGGTAGAGGTCACATTGAAAAATGAAAATGTAGCTAAATTATTTGTATAATAAACCCATATAACACTATAATTATGGACTTCGGCATACAATTAACTCATTATCTTTTCAAAATAGATGTCATATTCGATCTCAGCATGTCAGATTACATACATGTACTTATTTTGATCGCAATCTGACTAAAAAAGTTCATTGCAATTAACTCAATGCTATGACAAAATATACATCATATTCGAACTCAGGGTTCCGATTCCTATTACGTACATGCCTTATATGTACATACTGCCATGCATAAATTGCTTATCTACCTTCCTTACCTCCGGGGGATGACCCCATGACCTCAGTTTGAAACACATCTGAGCTACTGACCTGAGCTATCGATTACCAAAAACAGAATTCCAAAATTCCTTTTAGTTTTCGAGATATCGTAGATACAGCTGGTCATTGCTTATCTGTCCCCCATACCCCCGGGGGATGACCCCATGACCTCAGTTTCAAACACATCTGAGCTACTTACCTGACCTATCTTACCGAAAACAGAATTCCAAAATTCCTTTTAGTTTTCGAGTTATCGTGGATACGGACTGACGGACGGCCGGCAGAGAACGCCAAATGATAATGTACTTCTTACGAAGTCCATAATAAACGTAGGTGTGTAGGTATATTATATTGATACTGGCTGCGTAATTTAGTTTTAATTCAATCAAATCATCCGATATACGTAACAAGAACAAGAGAGGTTTGAAGAGTCTTGCCGTGTGAGTAGTAATCAATATAGCGACAGCATAGATCAAAACGAAGTGTCTTGGATACTACTCTTCTAAACATTGTGACTGAAAATAGGAAATGTACGCTACAATATTATCTTAGTTGCTGATGATAACGCTTTTCCTGCTGAACATGAGTGCGACAGGAGAATCCTTACGCAGCGATGTATGAAGTATGAATCAATATCTTGAACGAACTACATGTAAACAATGATTATTTCGTGTTTTTGAGTGGCATTATAATGTCCGTATAAAGAAGATACATTAATGTGTTGATGCTGATGTATGTACATCAACATATTTTCGAGACAGACAATTACGTTTTGTTTTTTAATAGCTTCAAGAAAATGATGAGTTCATAATGTAAGCTCTGTAAATAATCTTATTTTCACTCTTGTTATACTTCCTACATATTTTCATTCCCCCCGACAAGGGGTTTCAATCTATTCATGTATTAAGTTTAGTAGTAATTTGGTCATATAGCAGCGAAATTGTCCGAGATGGAAGTTTGCATGCTGAAACACTCTGTACGCATTAGTAACTGTTTTATAAATGGCTGTACAGAGGATAATTTTGTAATTTAAAGCCTTTGTACTAAATGCGAAGTAGGTGGAAGCACTAAAGCGCTTCCGGTATTGTTTATGAAACAAAAGAGAGAGATTGACATGTAGTATCAAAGGGACTAAACTGAAACTTTGGCGGATAATGAAGTAAGGCTCATATGACGAACGTGTAAATTACCATGTATTAGTTTTTACCTCACTATTTGACACGTTTCGTGTGTTGTTCAAACTCAATAATATTGAAAATAAATATGAAAATAATAGCATTTTGTGGTAAAGTAACCAAGTAAGCTAGTGATTTGCTTCGGAATAAGTAATACTACGCAATGTGCGTGTGGAAAAAGGTTTAATCGAACTAAAAGTGAGAATGGGTGTTAGTAATAGTAATGGTGGTGAGGTATTAACTAATAATTCTATTTCCTTTAAACATAACCAAATGCTTGCAATCGAGTAAGGGAACCTTACTGCTCAGGCTAGTGAACTGGTAGTGTAATGTTACTAGCTATTAGTAAGGTTCGATGCGGTAGAATAGTTTAGTTTAATTATAATCTTTATTATTAAGACAGTACATATTACAAGACCAAGTAAGACTGACAAAGTAAGACTGAATGTGAGAATGAGTGAATGTGTGTAGCAGTGCTGGGCGGGACACCGGTGTCCCGGGGACACCGGACACCAATTAAATCTGGGACACCAGGACACCGGACACCAATTTATTCCTGGGACACCGGACACCAATTAATTTATGGGACACCAATGGGACACCGGTAGCACAATTTGGGACACCGGTGTCCCATTAACAAGAGGACACCAGGACACCGGACACCTATTAAATCTGGGACACCGGACACCAATTAATTCTTGGGACACCGGACAACAATTTATTTGTGGGACACCAGGACACCGGACACCAATTTATTCATGGGACACCGGACACCAATTAATTCTTGGGACACCGGACAACAATTTATTTGTGGGACACCAGGACACCGGACACCAATTTATTCATGGGACACCAGGACACCGGACACCAATTTATTCCTGGGACACCAGGACACCAATTAATTCTTGGGACACCGGA
>JAHZNC010006569.1:0-11371 GCA_027744095.1 Zhuqinia jingwanae | reverse complement strand
GGAAATATATCGTCATGACGTACTCCTCATGTCAACTCATGCGATGCCGCTGACTTTAATGGTCAGTTTGACTAGTACACTCCTCTAATCCCCAAGCACTCAACGTTAAATATGTACGCAGTCGTCGTCATGTTCACAAATTTCCCTGGAATAATTTTTCGAGCTATCTTCAATTTTTGAAAAACCTCAACAAGAGAAATAATTTTAACGTCCCATCTAGACATACGTAGTATATTTAGAATATCTTTGCTATCAAGGGAATAAGATGGGCAACCTGAGACTAGACTACTGCTAAACGCTATTTTATTGATCATGCAGGGCAAGATAATGGCACAAGGTACTTACCAAGAGCTAGTGGAATCATCTTATATTGACTTGCTAACAAACCCCATAGAAGAAAATAGTTTCGAGCAAGCAATCGTCCCCCAGAAAGGTGGTGGAGAAACGAAATTAGTGGAAATTGATCTTGACAAATTGAAAGAAAGTCAGGACAATCTTGCAGAAAAGAAAGTTTCTGGTGCAATTAAATCGGGAATTTACTGGGATTATTTGAAAATGGCAGAGTCCCCGTTTAACTTGCTGCTTTTGATTTTATGCTTCATTTTGTGTCAACTCTCATTTATTGCATTTGACTATTGGCTTTCTTACTGGTAAAAACATGAGACATTTTAATCATCTGTTTTCTTGAATAGTTTGGAGAGAAAATAATTTAAACCTATTTTTATTCATAATTTTAGGACAAGTGCACAAGAAGCGAAACAAAAGATGACCCCTTTAACAAGTTTCTTGTTGCCAGTGGACACATGGACGTCAATTTACATCTTTTCTGGCCTTCTTTCTTGTGTCATCCTTTTCAATGTGGTCAGATCTGTTAAATTTTTCAGGTTTTCGATGAAAATTAGCGTGAATATGCACAACCGAATGTTTTCCAGTTTGGTTCGCGCTCCCATCAAGTTTTTTGATGATAACCCTTCCGGTAGAATTTTGAACAGGTTTACCAAAGATTTGAATGCCATGGACGAAATGCTAACACAAGCTTCATTTGATGCGACTAGAATATTTTCCGATATTACCGGGGGTTTGGTGCTGTTGATCATTTCAAATTATTACGCGATTATTCCCACGTTGGGCTTTTTCTGGATAGCGAAAATGCTGCAGAATGTTTATATTAAGACAGCAAGAGATGTAAAACGGATTGAAGGCATAAGTAAGATAAATGTTTAATGCATTTTTTAAATTGCTTTATTACGTAGCTGTATAACAGCTATAGTATTGAGATCGAAAATTTGTCCGTCTGTCTGTGGGCACGATATCTTCAGAACGGTTTGATCAAATGTCTTCATATTTGATACACATATACCAGAGGTCTTATCTCAGAACCCTATTGATTTTCAGCCCCCCATCTCATCCCCCGGGGGAGTTATGAAGTTACATTTATACATTTCATTAATAGCAAGTGACCTAATATGTCAGATGTATTATTCGATCAACTCACAGCTACGTTTCTACAGGTTTTACAGTTTTTATTTTAAATAAATATAACGTTTACATAATTATTTTAAAGCGAAAAGTGGAATCTTCACCCACAGCTCAGCCACATTCCAAGGTTTGCCGACTGTGAGGTCTGCGAAAGCAGAGTTAATTTTAATCGATCAATTTGATCGAGCTCAGGTAATAATATTGAGGAATTATTTTACACTACAAGATTGGTTCGTTTAAAATTCATTAAAAAATATTTTTAGGACATTCACACTTCGTCTTGGTTTGTATTTTTTTCAACAACTCGTTGTTTTGGAGTTTGGATGGATATCATTTGTACGACCTTTGTTGGTATTGTCATGTTCAGTTTTCTTCTTGTGAATGACAGTAAGTTTTAATAAATTCAGTTTTAGGGAGACGAGTGGTATTGAGGGTTTTGTTGGTAAGATGCTTTTTATTATTAAATTCATTTAGCCATTGACGGTGGAACATTTGGACTTGCAATCACAGCTGCCATGTCAATCACAGCTTGGATGCAATATGGAATGCGACAACTCACTGAAGTAGAAAACCTGATGACCTCCGTGGAACGCACCTTGGAATATGTCAATCTAAAATCCGAAGCCAGTTTGGACTCTGCACCAGACAAAAAGCCCCCCAAAGACTGGCCAACTTCAGGAGAAATACAATTTGATCAAATCTACCTGGCATATGATGGAGAAAAAGACATTCTAAAAAATTTAACGCTAACTGTGAAACCAGGTGAAAAAGTGGGCGTTGCTGGGCGAACCGGGGCAGGAAAATCTACAATAATTCAGTGTCTAATGCGACTGAGCGAAGCACATTGGGGGCAGATTCATATAGACGGGGTGAATGTCCAGGAAATTGGGTTACATGACTTGAGAAAGAAAATTAGTCAGAGTATATTATACCATATTTATTATCAAAACGCAATCAAGTTCAAATTAACTATTCAATAACTAACTAATTCATTCCTCAATATTATATTTCTATTTGAAAAAGAATGGATCACTTGATCCAGGAAACAATCCGCAAGAAATTTGCCAACTGTACCATGATTACTATTGCCCACCGGTTACATAGTGTGATCGACAGTGACAAAATTTTGGTTCTGGACAATGGACACTTGAAAGAATATGACCATCCTCACAAACTACTTCAGAATTCTCAAGGGTTTTTCACGGCAATGGTGGAACATACAGGAAAGGCTAGCAGGGATACGCTACATCAAATTGCGGCAGAGGTAAGCTCAGTAATAAAACTCATTAACAAACATGAACTTTTCTCAAAATTAATGAAATATAAAAATACGTTTGCTGTATTCCAGAAGTTTCATGGACATCCAACATCATCGGCAATGCAATAATGTTCTTTGTCACGAATAAATATTTGAAAGGAAAAAAACTGTAATTGTTTGTTTGTATAGTAGGGTTAAAACAAATTGTCTACAATTTTCTTTAAATGATGAGTGTCTTGTTCCATATCCTTTGGAAAAGGTTAACAATAAAGCTTAGAATTAATCTCTGCCACGAGTTACTTATTATGCCAATTAGCAGCATTTTGGACGGGTGCCAAGCAAATGTCTTTTGCTGCAAAAGTCGATGCCATGTAAAATTCATAATTCAAGAGATTAGTATAATTTATTTACAACCTTTCTTTCCCTGTACATTATTCGTCAAATATGTACATATATTTCCTTACCTGCTGCTATCTTTTCACAAGAAAAAAATATGGCAAAATACTGCTAATATGACCAAATGCTTAAAAATGAAATATTGTTTTTTATATCGACCTTAATTGTTATACATTTGACTCGATTTCATTCCAGTCTAAATTGTACCTTCAAAGAAGAAAGTTATGATTGGCCAATCAACATTTAAATATCTCATCCTTTGCACTAACCTCATTTGGTTGGGTGGTGGCACCAACTTTCGCCTAACTACCAACGGAAAACATTTAAAAATTGTGAAAACTCACTCCCTTCTGCGTAGAATTTACCATGCACTAAATAAAACTCTGAACGTGACCTATGTCATATTTCTAGCTTATCGACTGTTAGTCATGGTGACTTACAAGGGAACGGCGATAGTCTAGCCTGATCATGATGATGACGAGGAACCATTTTTGTCGGTTTTCATGCAAACTGCCTATGTCCTCACTTGCTACACAGATTCCGTAGTTTTGGACATCCAGACCCTGATCAAAGGGGATTTTATCCCGCACTTCATCTTGGAGTATGTCAAGGTCTTTAGGAAAATTGAAAAGGATTTCGTGGTTGCCTCCAGGGATACTTCATTGGTTAATTGCAACGCATTTTTGACCACGTTGGTTATTGTGGGAAATGCTATTTACGTGCAAAATTTGTTACTTATGAGAAAAAAGCCGTGGAAACCACATTTTTTATTGAGCCTGATAGTGCACCACCAGCAACAGCATAAAGACAGCCCATGTCACGCCCTAAAGACCCTTTTAATTGGGACTCAGTGCTGGGTTTGGTGGAATTTATGGACTAGCGTTTACTTTTACATTTTTAACGTTTTTATTTACATTTGTTGTGGAATAAGGTTGATGAGGGAACTCAAGTAAGTAAATGTAAAAAAAATCGTTGGAAGCATTTTTATTTATGAGTGGATAAAATGAAAATAACCCCGCCCATGAAATATTTTTACTTGCAGTCCTGCCTTTAAGGGCCACCAAACGGACAAAAAACTGCGCGAAATCAGACACTTCACTAGCGCGTTGGTAACATTCCGCCTTCTTCACATGGTTTTCAAGGATACTTACCGGGATTGGTTCCAACCTTCACAAAAATATAACACCATGTTCATCTCTACGCTGGCACTGTATGGAGTCATCAAGTTGGAAGGTCGTCAACGAAAAATCATGGGTCTGTCTGGCATTGACATTTAGTATACTTTACCTTGCGACGCTATACAGAAAGCTGGGTCTGTTGCATGAGGAGTCTGTCCAGCTAAGACAACAAGTTTTCAAGGCGCCTGGATCCTACAGATGGCTCCGGAAATGGATGCGCGGAGTTCGGGATTTTCGAGTGGATGTGGGCCATTTCTACTTTGTTCAGAGAACCACGGTTGCTACCATTTTGTATACAATATTGAATGGGGCAATAACGATATCCTTAGCAAATTAAAAATTTGTTACAAAAAAGTAAAGGGGCATGCCCGAACATATTCATAAATATATTCATTCATTAATGCATAAATTATAGCGCTTCGTGGCATTAATTCTTGAAGATGTAATCAAAAATGTAAATCGTAATGTCAATGTCAGCAGGAATCCAACACGATCAATTCAGCCTCGTGTATTCCGAGTTACACGTTATGTAGTGCACCAAGTACAAATTCCTAAATAAAAGCATATTCCTAAAAAATAAAATGAATCGCAAAAAATGAGCATTATATATCAAATTATATAGTCAATATAGTTGCTATTGAATAAAGTATTGTGCTGTTTGTTATGTACTTGAATTCATAATTAGTATTTATCTCTTTTGGTGCTATTCCATGCCTGTAGTGCTCCAAATTAACAGTTTGATAAAAGATGAAGATATTCCAAATTTCACCCGACGCTACATGTCATTTTTAAGGGATTTCAAAATCCATTATAAACTCCCGTAGGGAGAGGTGAACCTCGCTGTGTCAAATTCTTTTACACGGTGTTGGTCAT
This sequence comes from Zhuqinia jingwanae, assembly GCA_027744095.1. NCBI lineage: Eukaryota > Metazoa > Arthropoda > Collembola > Entomobryomorpha > Paronellidae > Zhuqinia > Zhuqinia jingwanae. The sequence goes on along the minus strand of JAHZNC010006569.1, from coordinate 6,187 downwards.
TGGAATATTTGTTAATTATCAGAATTATGTGATTATATGAAGGAAGCCATATAAACTTCATTTCTTGACAAGTACGTAGGTTGTATCAGGTGTAATAGGAAGTTTTTAAAGTTACATATCTTTTGAACGAATGAACCGATTGACCTCTACTTTTCCACATATTTTCCCTGGAGTTTTCTACGCATGCACCTTCGTTTGGGAAGATCTGCGATTCATTTTTAATATAATTATGGGCTTTGGCGCAAAAACCGGTTTTTGTGGATTTTGCCATATTTTTTTAAACATTTTTTTAGATGGTCGTTTACCAGGCTTGAGTCACTGCGATGACTCCCGTTTTGTGGTAGGTTCATCATAATGAACGTATCTTTCATCTCCAGTAAAAATCTGGTCTAGAAAATAAGCTGGGTCTTTATTATACAGTAGCATATTTTCAAGGAAAATCGGTTTTTCTACTGGCTCTTTGAATGAGGGTGTGTTATTATTCTTTATGTTGTTGTAACACTTAGCTTAGCTTCTGTAAGCATTTTTCGCACAGTTTGGTGCCTGCCTTTGTCCACAATTTCATTGACAGGTTTATAAACTCCAGACAATGCAGGGACTTGTTTGCCGTACCACTTTTTTAGTTCCCCGTGCATTTCAATACGTTTATAACTCAAATTACAAAAAATTAGTTACACCAAAATGTTCCAATTTGTCAGTCAACATTTTTGATGCTAGTGCTTCAAAACCAAGCAACCAACTGAAATAAAAAATTCACCCTAAATACACAATCGGTTACTCTTATCGTATGCGGAGTTTCCGGGAAATGCGATAATATACGACGAAGATATGCCAATTTAAAAGCTTCCTAAAACACTTGGGACAACCTACGTATTTTTCCAGAGCCGGAGACCCTTTTCTGATTAAACTCCCGATTTTGGGTGCACAAGCTATGATTTGGGGTTCACCCTGGTCACACGTTGTTGCATTTTGCTTTCATCTTTACACATATATCAGTTGTCTAATTTGGACGTTGAGAGAATTGGAGTAAGTAATAACCAATTAACGACAAAAACCGTAATGTGACAATACTAATTAATTATAATTTACTTTTGATTGCAATTTTATCAGTTTAAAGGTCAAATCACCCCAAACTCGGCGCATTCTCCGGACAATTCATATCCTCTCCCGGACACTCCGCTCACGTCATCGGATTTTGCAACAAGCTCATCAAGCCTGGTTCTGTCCCTCCCATAAATTTGTCACAATTTCTTCTACGTATTGTTCTACTGTGATGGGAGTAATGGCGCTATTTGCTCTCCTTTACCTTTGGACTCTTTTCAGAAAATTTGGGCAATTGCTCCAAATTTCTGAGGAGGCTCATAGAAACTGAATGCACTCTCCAAATTGTAGTCGCTGGCTAAAGAAATATTTGCGGTCAATTCCGCCCTTTAGGGTAGACATTGGTAATTTTTATTACGTTAGGAAAACAATGTTTGTGCGGGTGCTCTATGTAGTGCTGGATAACACGGTTGCTTTGCTTCTTCTTCTTCTTCAATAAAATGATGCAACGGTTGAATGACCATTTTGTTTAAATTCTCAATTTATTTTTCTTTTATAAACAAAGTAAATTTGCTGGTTATTGTTCAGAGTCATCCATTTCAGTGTGCTCACTTTTTGGTGAATGCCTCCGCCTCCTCTCATTCGTCGACTCGAAGTTTTCAGCTTCTGCTACTACTCTTCCTCCTCTTTTAATCTCACGTTTTAGTTGCCTCAAATACTGGAACACTGCAACAATAAATACTAGACGAAGAAATAAATATCCTATGCAAGCTCCGCCCATGGCAGAACTCCCGTATAGAAATGAGACAGTTGCCAAGGCTACCCCTAGGATGGCTAGCCAAATGTTGTAAAATAGCCAGTATTTTGCCTTTTGCCTTGCTTTGTCATTGTCATTATTACCACGATGGATCCGTGTCCTCCTTGGCTTAGTAGTTGATTTAAATAAGCAAAGAGTAAAAATAATTTGAAAAGAGAGGAAAAGCAAACTTGCGATGCCCACAGAAAATATTGCCATTTGGCGAGAATCTTAAAACATATTCAATAATAAATTAACTGGGCTAAAAATTGTCTTATAAAATAAAATTCAGCTAAGCTAGATGCGTACAAGCTAATATATAAATGTATGCTTGCTCTCTAGTAAGTTTTACCGTCTAACAGCCCAGTTGTATAATTTTCAGGAAAACTAAGGATCAATATTGTGGAAACGAAAATAGCAATTATGATAAGGATCGCAAGAACCTGTTAAAGTTGAATAAATAAAAATCCCAATTTAAAGATTCAAATTAATTAATTATTTTGGCACACATATGTACTGTGGTGTCGGATTTTTGAATAAAAATAAATTTTACACGTACAATATCCACAAATGCTACAAGTCTAGCGGTCAACCTATTTCCGTCGGTATTATCTTCGTGCTTAACGACAGTAGCCTTACCATGTTTGTGAATGTGAATGGTTTGCACTTGGGAAGGCTCATCCATCTTTGCCAATGACTAATCTTCGCTTTGGTGTTGAAGGTATTATTTAATATTAATGATCAAATTTCATTCCACTTAATACAAATACTTCACGCTTTAATCTGAAAGAACCAATAATGGTTGTAGTAATGTCCTTAGAATGTACTAATCCCAAATCCCAAAATCCCAATGCAAGAGATGACAGAGGGGGCAACTGGAAACATGTAAAACTTGAATTTTAATGTTTGACAAATTAATGCGTCGATTATAATAGATTTTAAGAACACTTGTTTCACTGACAATAATAACTGCTGAAATAATTTTCAAATTCCATGAGATTTTTGATGGACGACTCTGTTTTTAGAATTTTTTTTGAAACTTTGAAAATGGGAAAACAGGATCAGCAGCGATCTGAACCAGAATCCGATGTGGAATTTGATGACTGGCTGGTTAAATTATTTTGGACCCTTCATCGGTAAAATTAAATTATTTATTTGAAAATATTTTTTCAAGTGAGTAGATTTTATTCTAAAAGGAGTTGTTATTTTATTCTTGATTTGTCATTTTTGTAGCTTCAAATGTTTACAATGGGTTCTCCTCCTACTGATCCGTCTCCGCGAAAAGCTAGACATTCACAAGTTTATCAAAAAGCCGATTACAAAGGAAGTAGATGACATGGACAACTGTCACTTCCGAACACTCTACAAACAAAATCACTTCAACGACAACTACACTGACCCCGATTTTCTCTGTTCCATGCAGCTCAACACGAACCTCAACTACTACACCTTGGGAGAAGCTATCTTTGCCACAAGTCGAGTTTCTTTGCATCTATGTCCCTGCATTTTGTACTTTATCATGTACTACCATCTGAGACATGATAACCTTTCACCAGATGCCGTGTTTCGAATCTCTTTGTTCTCCACTTTGTTCGGTTATGGAGCACTCCAATTGTCTCAGTGGCTCAGTGTCAATAAGGATCACAGTATTACATCCTCCTTCTGGGTGTCGATTCTGGAAGAAAAGATGCAACTCATATGGTCTGACTGTATGAAATGCGTGTGTTGTGGTGGATTGTCGTACCTTCTTGTCCCAATTCTGAGAACAGTCACACAATCCGTGGATACCCGAACTGTACACGCCGTTTGTGCTATCATGTTCGGCGTACACCTCCTCTGCAATGATTATGGTCTAAAGGCAGCTGTCGTCTCCACCCCGCTCTCCATGAACTCTGCGATCTTTTCAGTGATCTGCTTAGCATCTCGACTTCAAACCAATGAGCACTGCTTGGCACTAATGTTCTTTGGGGTAATGAGCTTCATATGCTATCCTCAGTGGAGTCAAAACATTGCCATGGTGCAGCTAAACAAGTGGACCTCTTCTGGCGCAGCGGCTCTCATCGTAATTGTGACATTTGGCGGATATACTATCTCTTTAGGAATGGCGGTGTTTATAGGCGCACTAATATTTATGATTGTTGTCGTCTCCCCAATTTTGTATGTGTGCTATGTACAGTACAAGTTCAACATTTTGGGGCCGTGGGATGAGGCAAGGCCAGAGTTACATGTTGATATGGATGAAATTGAGAGAGGTTTCGAGAAGAGGAGAAGAAGCAAACGAGAGAGTAGTTCTAATACTACATTTTCTACTGAAGAATACATTTTTGGAGGCAATGGGTATAGTAGCAACAACCATGTCAATGAAGGTGCTACTACAACTTCAAGTTCCGCAGGGAGGAGAGGAGGTAAGGAGGAAGAAAAAATTGCGGAAATGGAAGCGAAAGGAATTGGCTTAATTTTATAAATAATAATAAGTAATCACAACTATTTATCATATCTTTAATCTTCTATATATATTTATACACAAGTTAAAAAGTTTGTTACAAATTCATTGATTAAAAAAATGCTAGTAATAAAGCACGTAAAGCTAACAAGGAAAATCACTTGATAATTTACTCGTTTGCAAATTATTTTACAATCATGATAATAAACCATCTAAAAATACTATAATAATTCAATTCTACCCGAGTTACTAGTTAAATCACTATACCTCCCTTTTTGCTCGCTTTCTTGAAGATCGCCTCAATTCGCCCACGTCTCTTAGAACTTGCGTTTGGTTGGGCGAGGTTGGTCGGCTTCTTTTTTTTACCTCAATGAATAGGGTTTCTTCAGAGGAGACACAGGAAACCACGGAGGAGTCATCTTCATTATCCTCCCCAGAATAATTTAAATTATTGGCTTCGTTGTTGGCAGTTAGTACCATGCGAGGTATCTTACGAACCGGTGGATACAATATTACTTTTCTAAGAGGCAGCCGGGCCACCGAAAATAGAGACTCTGAAGAAGACGAATCAGAAATCTCATCATCTAAAGGGCATTGGGATGGTCGTATATTCGAAAATAGGGATTCTGAAGACGAGTCGGAATTCATGTCATCTTCATGATCATCAGAGTGGCCTTGTGTCGCTCTAACCACGGCAACCGCAGAAAACAGGCTGTCGGTGTCCGAGCTGCAGCTTACATCATCTTGACTAGCGTCACTTTCTAAAGTCCTTTGTGACGACGACGAGCTAGAGCCAGCGATTGCATTCGTCGCGGTGGAATTAGGAATACGGTTATTCCTTAATCTTGCAGCTACATTTATGCAAACTTGACATAACCACTTTCCAGGAACATTCATATACGCACGTGAACTGGAACATTTTACATGAGTCCCAGATGCCGCACAGCTGTGACATCGGAGTAAATACCAATTTGATCTATTATGCAAAAACCAGAAATAAAAAACACTGAGAATCCTGAAACTCAAAAAATATTTTTTTAAGGGTTATATTTAAATTAATACTTTTTAAATTTACCCTCGTTCCTTGTCTTTTCGGTCCCTTCCACTGGGACACTGGCATTTCGGAGCGTCACATCGAGAGTACCTCTGACGCAGGTCTCTAAACGCATTATGCTCTTGCTCCCACTCCGCATCCCTTCATTTTTGAGAATTTTCAAACAAACAAAAACAAAACCATTCAAATTTAAAAAAATATCGAAAATAATAAATCAAAGCACAAATTATAAAAATGTTTACTTCTCTGGCACAAAAACCCCTTGAATTTTCGCATCTTTAACGAAAGTCTCCTTATCGGCACAAGTGGGGCATTTAAAGAAATGGCTACCAGCATTCAGTGCATATGGCTGTCGTGGAGCATGAAAACATAAAACTCGAGCAATTAATTTATCAAAAGAAAATGTTACAATTTTTGTTTGCATAAAATTATACCAATGGTATAGACATACCTGAAGGCACTCTCTATGATAAATGGATAAAGCACAACAGCGGCCAATTACAATGTTTGCCATGTCATTTTTGTTTAATGGCTCCGCACACACGGGACATGGGCGATTTATGAAATTTGCAGCTGTGTAAATCCTCAAATTTGCATGCGTATTGCAGTATGACCTAAAATATTATAACATTTATAATAAATTACATAATAATTACATATAACGAATTCACGTTTTCAATCATTATAACACACTGTCAAGTAATTGTTTAAATACTTACGCAAATTTGGAAGTAAATCTAAAATTAACCATGTTTTTCAATCCACATGGAAAATGAAACTTAATACTGCACTCCTTTACAAAACAGCCAATAGTAGCGCCAGCTTTGTGACAAAAACTGCATTTCTGCTTTAA
>JAHZNC010006568.1:0-12664 GCA_027744095.1 Zhuqinia jingwanae | reverse complement strand
AACAAATAATAATTATACAACACATGTAATAGGGATGCATTTTTCTAAACGGGGGTCCTTCTTTAAACCGTTGTGAAGCTTCATCTATCATTGTAAGTATTGTATCGCTTTTTAGTGTTTGTTAAAACTTCAGTTACAGTCGAGTCCTGTGGAACTTGTGGATCTTTTAGCATCCAGTATCTAAATAAATACTTACACTGTTTTTCTTCACAAGAGAAAGCAAATTTATGTTGTAACACGCGCTGTAATTCATATATTTTGAATCATAATTAAACCCGAAAAAGATGCAAGTGTACAACATGATAACATTTTCGTTAAAAATCACTGTTCTTTCGACTGAACCATGTTCTGCAAACAATACTGGTATTTTTCAGGTCCTCATGCGTTTATAACTATACGATACATGCTTGTCCATTCCCACTTTATTAAAGTACTTCCATTACTCAATTATTTCGCTTGTGAAGTTTGTGATATGCTCATATTTTTTAAAAATATTATTGATGACTATTACACAACGAATTCTGGTGATGATGATTGCAAAGATTCATGTAGTTCATTTACAACATGGTATTTTCCATCATGATCACCCTTTCCCCTAATATACATACCCACGTGCATACATCGTGCTATTTCCTATTAGCGAAAGGCTGAATACATTTTGCGTTCGTTATCACTTGCCGATGCCATGATTGTGATGATAACGCTGCTAAAGTTCCAATGGTAATCTACAACCTTACTGCATCGAAAATATATGAAATTTCATATTTTTATTCTTTGTCGTACGCATAGCCAACGGTCTTTTTTCTTCTGCATCAAGTGCTTCTTTTATCTTTTTCATTTCCTGTACCAATCTGCTCTCGTTGGCTGTGGGATAATATTTTCAAAAAAAATAACTCTATATTCCACATCCATCCACACAGTTCCATTTTATATTTACAACAAAAATCCCTTTTTAGCAAGTATAATTTTTTTTCATTCAAGTTAGTTATACTACAAGTAACGATAAAATGGACTGATTTTGAGCATAGCATAGCAGCATACCGTATCATCATCGTCGGAGTATTTCAAAATCATATTTACATACATATATGCATTCATTTCATAGATATTAATATCCTTCACTATCAGTCATCATATCACATTCAGCACAACACAGTTTTGTTATTTTTTTCAAAGATTAAACTTTTCTCCTCTTTGCTCATTTCCCCTGTTTATGTGTAATATGTTGCTACAAAAATGATACTTTTTTTTAAAAACTTTTTAACCATCTCTCTTGATAAAACTTGTTTGCAGTAGAAATAAAAAAGTTTCATTCGTAAGAATATATGTATATTATACATGTATATGTGCGATGTGTGTATTTGCACTTGTAATTTGTACATGGAATATTATAAACAACCATTTCTGAGAGCAGACACTGCTCCACTTGTTTGTGCAACTTTTTCCCAGCCAACTAAACTAAAAAAGCTTGATGGCTTTTCCTCACATTTTTTCCCGTGACGAAATGTTTATCTTTCAAACTACACCGTGTATGTGATAATTACGGAGGAATACTCTGACTATATCGGTTTTATATTTAGTACTTTTATTATAAAAAAAAATCAACTTTTTACAAACGAAAAAAAATAGTCCAGTGCAGTCCTCTGCTCCTAATTAATGTCAGAAGAAGCATCAACCTACGCACATCACTTACTCTCATTATTACGGACATGCTATACTGTACTGTGCATCTAAAGCTAATTAATTTGTGAAGAGACGTGAATCTAATACTAGGAAGTAATCACAACAGAAAATTTGATAAACATGACTCTCATCTTCTGGTACGTTTCTCATAAGCAAAATGCTTTTTAGCAAATTTGTTTTTTACAGGAAAAATGAATATATACATGGGTTGGTATGAACGTATTGCTGTGTACTGTGTACACCTTAATGATTAGAGTTTACAAGTAGGCATGTTTTCTATTTAAAAGCATTTTGTCTAGATGAGCAGACAGAGTAAATAGATGCTTTTCCCGGAGAAGTAACTAACTAAAGTGAAATATCTACTGATGACGACGACGATGATGATGATGGTAAACCTGTGAGTGAACCTGATCTTTCTGTTGAGTTGAAGGTACTAATTTTATTCTGTTCACATGAGCTCTTCTGTATATTACAGGCATGACTTATTTGTAAAAGGTTTCTGCATCTCTCTCTCTCTCTCTCTCTCCTATGGCGAAACCATCAGTGCCTTTTTACCCACTAATAAATATATGTGTCCTCTTTTTCACTCGCTAAATTACCAGCCACACACAAGTAAATATATAAACCACGTGAAAGTGTACACTCACATACACTCACAACAGTAAATTTGTGAACTGGAACTCGGAGTCTCTACATATTTTATTTATGTACTCATATAAACATGTATATACATTTATTTAAAGTTCCAAATAATTCAGCATATTGCTGTTGGGGAGAAAAGCGTCTTACAGGTTGTTTTACTGGCTTGCATCATCATTGCTTATATTCTCTTCTTCCTCTGTTTCTTTGCATCGTCACAGGATGCTGTTATGAGTTAAGCCTGGCCTGTCTGTTTCTAACATTTCAATTAACGCCATGAATGCATACATTAGGTGACGATGATGATCATGATGAAGATTTCTCCCTTTCTTCTCTCATTCTCCATGAAAATTCATTACTACTACAGCCCACACACACATGCAATATCACGATCAGCCCAGCAGCAGTGTATATCTACCTACGTAAAATGCATTTAGCCAAAACGCCACCACCACCCGAAGCAAAAACACACGGGCATTCTAAATATTCCTTCTCATCTCGCAACCAAAAGCGAAATATTATATTATGCTTTTATACATATTCTGTGAAGAAGAACTATACACAGATGAGACGCAAACTGATTAAATCCAAATTAGTTTTGCATTTAATTAAGTTGCATTAAGCAAAAAAAGGACTGAGAGAGAGAGAGGAAGGCTTTCCTGTGGAGTTTGGGGTCTACGCTTGAAAACACTACACCTACCTGATTTCGGAATAAATTCTCAGCGGAAAAACAAGACGAGGCTATGTGATGATGATGATGACGATGATAGGTGTGTGGTATGAATGTGTGTGTGTGTGGTTGGATTGAGGAGAAATGCGAGAAAGGCAACAGAAACTGGTGTGAGAGAGAAAGAGAGAGAGAGTAGATTGCATTTTAATTCCTGGTAATGCTTGATTACAACTTTTTTGCTTTATTTTCATCAATTTCTATATAAGCTTTAGTCGATGTTTAATCAAGAGGATTCTTTGACCATGTGCGTTATTACTACCATATCTGCTAACATATAAGGTTACTTTTAGCTTGAAAAACTTTGATTAATATCATCATATCCTACATAGGGACTAGGGACATTCCATGATATCATACCATCTTTTTGTGGTTTCGTAATGAAAAATACATTAATTCAAACAAAAAAATATCAGAAAAGGAGATACTCAAATAATATAGTACATCGACAGTCTTGAAAAATAAATATGTATGCCTACTTACGTTTGTAGGTTTACTGTTTACTACTGTAGGGGATTTGCGTCAAGGATTCAACGAAATCATAGCATCAAAGGAACAGGTATACAAAAACAAGCTGATAAAATGAGAGTTGCTGACGCTGCTTGTTTGTTTAAATGTGTGTGTTTGTATATATGATTAAAAATAGGTATGTATGATATATACAAGTATACTATTGAAAATAAAACTATCAAATCACTTACAAAGACGGATCCAAAGAAAAGCACTGAGCAAACTGTCGTATGCCAAATCATCACGTAGAGTTTGATAGCCCAATAAAGACTGAGGAAAGTACCTGCAAAGATATAAACACAATATTACATGTTTCAAATAATAATCTTCCTAATTAAAAAAAACTTCAAATGCAAAATTTACCATATAAAATATTCTTAATAAAATAGAATTTTTCATTTACCAACATAGGTACTTTGCTATACAATTTTTATTTTTACTTCTCGTTCTTTATTATTTTTTATTATTTATGTATGTTTTGAAAAAAAAGAGAAAATGATTTACTCACTTGAAATTGGCATATCTTTTACATCCTCCAGTTCCTTCAGAAGGATAGAAGAATAGTCATGATAAATCTGTTCCATGGCATGCTTTCTCCGCTCAGCTTTCTTGCTAGTTTCTGGTGAAAGCACATTCATTTCCAGGCTAAGCCGCAAACTCTCTATAATTTTTTGTCGAACTGACGACCAAATGAATGGCTCATCCCTTTCCCCAACAGGTGTGTCATTTTCCACTTTGTAGTGTACAGCTAAACGGTCGGATGACTCTGCAAAATTTGGCCAACTATGAAATAAGGCAGCCTCCATCAGGGACAATATGTGCCTTGGATTTTTGTCAAATCCGAGGGTAAGGTCCTTCAGATATTTCATATCATTATTACTATTAGCTAGCATTTTGTTCCTATCATCCTGTCTGATTTTCTTGAATCCATCATTAGGTTTTATCGGGGAAATACTACTACCGACACTTATCATCATAAATTTATCTAAATTTCCTTCAGCCTCAGTACAAATCATTTGTAGATCTCGCCTATAATAGCGCTTGATTTGACTTGGAACTGCAGTAGTGTCATTCTGATAAGACGCAGCAGAAAATATATCACGGCGGGATTTAGTTGGTGCTGAAAAATCGTCTACTCCCTGCTTTTTTAAATCCCTGGCAAATTTCCTGCTGTTAATCTGACCTTTGATTAGTCGGTAGCCACTTCCGCCAAACGAGCGTTCTCTGGATGATGCGGAAGCAAGACCATTTATTTGTTGCTCTTTCTGCTCTAGTGCAGCAGTAGGGTTTACATCGTTTGTTCCTTTCTCTTTTTCAATGTTCACTTTGTTGCTACCTGTAGCTTCCTTTGTATCAAGCGTAACTGGTGTTTCTATATGGTCATACTCATAATGCCCTGACGATGGTGATGATAAAGGTGATGATGATGTAGTTGTTTCTGTTTTTGTATGATTTTCTATCATAGGTTCGGATAAATCTGCAAAATGTACATTTCTTCTCCAGCGGTGTCTACTGAAACCAGTTGGCTGGATTAAATTTTTACGAAAAGGATTACTTTCCAGACTTGATTCACCTGTTGGGAAACTTGTAGACGGTTTATTTTCATCTTTTCTTCTTGGCTTTTGTTTCTGACCAGCTTTCAGACTGTCTAGCATTTTGGGGCACACGCGAAATAAGATATAGTTGTCTCCTTTGGGTTGAAATGGGAGGGATGGTGTGTTATACGGTGATATAATTTCAATGGACTGCTTCAAATGTTTAGAAATTATGGATTCCACGAAAACTTTCTGAGATGTAAGAGATATTTCTTCTGTAGAATTAGCGACTAAAACGATATTCTCACCATCTGGGCTACTTTCATTCTTTAAAAAATTGTAAAATGATCCCTGTTTGCTTAGCATTCCACTGTTGTTCTCAAAGAGCAAAAAGACAAGTCTGGAAAATAAATTGGATAGCCTTGAATTTTTGTCGATTTTCTGCTCCAAATAGAATCTGGCCGAAGAGTCGTAGAGTGACTGATTGTAAACAAGAAATAGTTTACGTGACTCGGATGGTGTCAAAGGTGGTCTGCTTGGTATGGTTGGGAAATGGTTTTCAGGTGGGGCAGTGCTTTGAGATTTGTGATGGTGATTTGTTGCTGATGCAGGTGTCGTATAGCCTGTAACACGCTCCATATATTTCTCGCAAATGGAGTTGCCACCACCTTGGTAGTTGTAGCAGTAAGTATCGATAACATTCTCGGGTTTTACGTCAAATGTCGTGGATAGGGTTAAGAAGAGAAAAAATGTGGAGATGAGACTGCTTTCAGAAATGGCAAGCATCTAGGAAATTAAAAAAAGAAAGAATAGGGCCAAGCGTCACGAGTTTGTAGCTTACTTACACATAAAGTTTCAATTTGCCCATATTATGCATTTCGCTTGAAGACGTACTTATATACAGACTTTTCAAAGTTGAGTGTGAGGAAAGTGAGAAATCAGTTAAAAGGTTTCTAATCCGTCTGTGCATAATGCAGCCATCAAATGTCATCGTCATTGTGGTACTACTGTTGCAACTTTTGACTTTGGTTATAAGTGGACTATTTAGAGTACTACTTTTAAATGGCGATCCAAAATTTGAGTTAAAATGATGGAAAGTACACATAGGAAATTTTCTGGCGTTTTACAGAACACCATTTCAAGTATATAATCTCCATTAGATTTATGTTGATACATTTTATTTTATGAGTTTTTAATTATCTGTTGAAAGCAAAAGATTCGCCATGAAATTTGACAAAAAAGTTTGAATTATGTTCAAGTGACATATATTATGAACATATTACTATGTTTCACGAATGTACTTAATGTGTCTACACTTACAACCGATATCTTTTTCTTAAATTCTTTAGCCTGTGCACTAATGATTAGATTGATAACGTAGATATGTCCGTAAAGTGTGTTAGCCTGACTGAAAAAAGTACTACAAGTGCCACAAAAACTTTTTTAATCTTAGTTTTTAGTGAAGTTATGCAAACCCAAGGATTATCCGAGTAGGAAAGCAAAGGGCGGATGCAAAAAGCATACAAAATATTGGAATGATGCATCTTTGCAATACCCACTTTCTCTACTAATACAACAAAGAGGAGAGGAAAAAACTCTTTTTTTTTTTTAGAAAAAGAAGCTTCGTATTTCATGCAGTAGTGCCTTACCTGTGACAGGATTCCATTTCTAACAGGTTATGGGTACATCATTAGTATTAGTGAATGGGGACGAATACAAAAAAGTGGGAAAAAATGGAATTTGAAAAAATTGTAAGACGTGGGTGGATCAGTATCGACTTGTCATATCTCATTTTCATTGTGATTTAGAGAACGAATTTTATATTTTACATCAAATCATGAAAGTGCATCAGCAGGAAATCTTCAGTTGATCCATTGATAATTTACTGCCGCTGGTTAGACTGGCACCTTTAAACAAATTCATGATATTTAGGGGAATGAGAATGGGTTGATGTGTAAAGTGCAAAACACAACGATAATTTAAAGAAGATTAAAGTTTAATGGGGACAATTTGCCAGGTAATTTAGTCCCCACTCAATTATGAAGACCATTAAATGTCTCTGGCATTTTTTAACGGTGCAGGTGCAAAACAAGAAAGGAAAGATTGACAGGAAGTAAGCAATATACATGCTAGCAAAACTCTCGAGGACGTTGTTGATGGAAATGAACTAAACGAATCATGACATGTTATCTCTCAAAGTTGAGCACAAGTAACGCCTCAAGGGAGTAAACATGAGCAACATGTATGTATGTCTGAAGACATGATAGCATCTAATATGCTGTGTTATATACACTCGTAGCCACATGCATTATAAATGATGGATTTCAAGTGCAAGAATTATAAATGGTTTGTTGCGTTGTGTGTGAGTTTTGTTTTTGTTTACTATTTTGTTGTGTTATGTTCTTCGATGTAATATGGTACACCGAGTGCAGGTATGAACAACCTTTTAGTCCCCACAACCCATTAGTTTTGTTAAATGTTTTGAACTCACCAAGTCAATAATAACAACAGCAAGGGTGAAACGACGGAGAAAGTTGATTGCATCTTGATTTCTTCGATATTGTCGCTTGACTTTCCTTCGCTTGACTTGAACGCAAAGCTTCCTCGCAAAAGATGACCCGACATTATTACTCACCTTTTTCTTCTCATCGCTACTCATCTCAACATTGAAAGTTTCCGTGTTCTCTTTGCTCGTCGTCATCATTCTGCTTGGTGAATCATTAGTAGTCTCCTCATCAGGAATTGAAATCATGTCTTTGACACTGCCATTTACCATCTGTGGGAAAATACAACGAATGAAATAACATTAATTTGATGTTCAGCAAATAAAATAACGCTCCATTGAGCAATAAAATATTTTTACTCCAAACTATTTGGGGTTTTCCCTCGCGAATTTTTCTCAATGCATGTACATATGTATACGTGGTATGCACAAAATATACCACTGGTTATATTTGAAAGGAGCCAGGGGACAAATACATGATTATGATGATTATCATGATTATTTAATTATGAAGGAGTTTCGTATATTATCTTACTTCATAATAATGTGGTGTGGGTAGATGAAGATGTTGGGATGTTGCAAGAACCACAGCAATGAGATGTTTTTTTTTCCTTGAGAGACAGAAAAAGTAAATGAAGAAGGTTGGATCACTGAACTGTAAACTCACATCTGCTCCCGTTGTTTATTTCTATTTCCTATTACAACAAAGTATAATTTGTGTCTGGTTTATATTTATACAAGCGTGTATAAGTATGTATAAATATATATGATGCCAGTTTTATTTTAACCTTTCACAATTCTATAATATTCCCTGCAGGGTTGCTGAGTGAGGTTGAGAGTACGTGGAAGCTTTTACATCCGGCAGCAACAGTGACAATGATTTTATTGCAGCAAAGAGAAGTATAATAGCAACACTGAATGTTCCAATCACCCCAAACCCTATACAGAAAAAAGAAAGCCACTACAATACCAGTACATGTGGGGCAACTTGATACAACTATTATTATGAACCACGATAAACTGGTTATTTGTGCGTGACATGTAAGTGTATAGCGTGTGCTTGTGATACGCACAGCATCAGCTACTTCACCTGTGAGAAAAATCTAGATTCTAAGGTATAGATTGTGAGACTGCTGCTATCACGATTATACTTACTCCTCTTCTTTTTATGAGAATAGTATGTCATCCGCCGCCGACTACGATGATGTGGTGGTGGTGTGCTGGTTGTGGAGCAATATTTCATGTGTTGAGCCTTTCACCTCTCACTTGGAACTGCAGAAAGCCATGGATAAGACGAGGAGATTTAAAGGAAATACGCGTACACTGAGAAAAATCAGGGGGAGAAAGTTGTTGTTGTGCCGTATGAATGAGTATGTGGAAGAAAAGGAAGCAGGGAAGAAAACGGCATCACAGCCATTATTATCATGCCATAAATATAGTTTGTTATTGGGGAAAGCAGGCATATAGTCAGAGATGTAGAAAAAACAGCATGTGTCCACAGTCCGTGTGTGTTTGTGTGTGTGTGTGTATGATGGAGCTACACAAGTTGTGTGTTTACGCTTTCTGAAATACACTATACTCTTGTCATGAAAGCGACATGAGCACCGCATCACCATCAGACGCATCTCTGCCAGTTATTTTATAATAAAAGGTATGTAACTTGGATATGACACAGATATACACTCTTATTTACCAAATTGCAAGCAAAACTGATATATAAGGAGGGAGAGAGAACAGGTAACAAAAAAACTCGGTTTTTTTTGGAAAGTGAGAAATGGCTCTGCAAATCATCCTAGACGCAATACAAGGAACGTCAGATGTCCATTATTTTTACGACCGTTTCTTCGGTAGAGATAGGAAGGTTTTATAATGTATGTACAATATATGTTTGATATGCAATAAAACCTGCATGGACCAAACGGACAAGCTGGTATGTATGTTATGTATAGTACTACGCGCATATATATGCTATGTGGCACGTAGGTACAGTTTTCTCCTGTCTTTCTTGATGGACGACGTCCGTAATATTTACGATTGCTTTCAACACACAGCCTGTTGTCAAAGAAAGTGGGCATGGGAGATTGGTGAGTCGCTATGGATGCTCTATGGGAACCTGTATAAATGCCTGGAAATGGCGTACGTATCGTGTCTAGATTCACGACGGTGGTGCTTTGGCTTTGGTTAGGGTTTCATACACCTGTCGAATGAACAACAAACAACAAAACATGTTTCATGCTAAAAAAAATCATGAACAAAATGCTTCAAGATGTTTCGAGTGTACCTAGGTACATACACAAACTACCAAGAAAGCAACAATTGGCAGTAATGATAATACCACTTGTAAGAAAGTGAAAATGTTATATATATAATATTAACGACATATTACACAATCTCAAGTAATTGTAAGAGAAACTCTTGCATGTGCATGCAATGACCACTTTATTTTAATGAAGATATTCAATTATACATTACACTGCATTGTAAATAAAGCTAATACTTCTAACCACCAGTTGAGCTTTTCACCCTTTTCATTGCTGCTTTGTTGCTCTATGATGACATGACATGAAACATCATACCTACATATTATGTCTGGAGGAGTGGATTGAATCAAGAAGATAAAAAACTTTAAAAAGTTCAAAGTTATTTATGTGCAAAATTGTGAAAATGTAAGCAAATCCGAGTTAAAACTATGTGAGTTAAATCTTCTCAACTTTATTTACTTCAATCCCGTTTCAAAGATCATTTTATTGGAAATTCAAATTGGGTATTAACCTTCCATTTCATTTGCAATGGATTTAATATTGTAGAAGTTAGTTGTATTGCCTACGATAAACTTTGAATTTATTGGCATAATCTAAAATCAAATATGTATTTACAATACTTTCCTTACAATTTCAAAAGAAAAACAAAATCTTGCACTGAGAATGAAGCTTCCTAAACGATTGTTATACACCGTACGCATCAATACTTACCTACCGATAAAATTGCTTTGATTTATCTAAACACTGCCACTACTAGAACGTATACTTTCTTGTCTCTTGTGTTAAAAAGAGTATCATGAATGAGCATATGGCAAAGTGCGCCGATCTACAACAACTGTCAACAATGAGTTTCCACCTTCTTGCAGTATCTTTCTCCATCTTCCTTTCTCTTATCTACATATCTCCAAAGATGAAAAAACAACTTTTTCAGATATATAGTTGTACATTGCACACATTCATTCCTTTCATTCACAACAACAGCAAATATAACGGGCTTGTTTACATTCATGTTATGTTGTGTACATGAAATGTTTATGAATGCTTGGGCTCTTCTTTGGTTTCCGATTGTTTTCCAATATTGTGTTTATTTTTTCATAAAAAGAAAGTGAACAAAAAGAAAAGAGAAAGTTAAGATAAAAATAAATCCTCGTAACGGTACAAAGATGGATCCCCGCCCCGTGTTGGAAATGTTTACATGTAATTGTCACGTTGTCATTTAATTACGTAGCTGTGAAACAGCTATAGTAGTGAGATCAAAAAGTTGTGCGTCCGTCCGTCTGTATGCCCGATATCTTCAGAACGGTTTGCTCAAATGACTTCATATTTGGTACACATATACCTTAGGTCATAACTCAGAACCCTATTGATTTTGAGCCCCTCATCTCACCATGAGGGAAACTGATTTATTACAGTTCATTTATAGCAAATGACGTAATACGTCATATGTATTATTCGATTCACTCACACCTACGTTTGTACAGGTCTTACAGCTTTTTTTAAAGTAAATACAACAAATTACATTGCTCAGTGCCCTGCGCCAACTTTCAATTTATTTTTGGCGTCGTAATTTTTCTTACGTTCACTTTATCTTCGTTGGCATGTTTTGTTAGCCACGTAAGTCAGGTCAGGTAAAGTTGAAAAAAGGATTCAGCTGGAAGTGATCCTCCCATTTGCTAAAAACCGTTTTACGAGAAGTTCCAATTGGATAGTCAGTCAGACTAGATTGCATAATTTTGAAAAATGACTCGATATACGCCGTCCTTACACAGACAAACCTTACGACGCGACGGTTTATGAATAAAGAAAAACAAAATAATGAAATACTTGCGGGCTTGTTATGATGGGATCTGGAGATAACCATGAATTCACTCATGAATACGTTTGCAGTTATCAGCTTGCTTTCTTGTTGCTTTTCTGCATAAAATTTGATTTTTATTTGAAAGCATACTATAGAGTAATAATATTGGTAATGGGAGAGTGTTATCAACATTTTTATAGGATTTAGCAAAATTATTACCAATTGATAGTACCTTATATTAGTAGTTTATGTGCAAAATCATTTTGCCCCAAAAACGCTTAGTTGCTGAGAAAAGGATCAAAACGGTTTAAGATTTCGACCTGATTTCTTTTGCATTCGAAAGAAAACTAAATTCCCGAGGTAGGTTTTTTGGATTTTTTGAAATTCACCATTGGTTTTGCACAAATTAACGACAAATTGGGGTTTATTCCCAGTTACTACATAATAAAAAATGGTCATTTTTGCTGGGCTGAAACTCCTCAGGCTGGAAAGCCTGATAGAGGAGTTTCAGTTTGTGTTCTCTTGTTGGCCGAGTGGGTTCTTCCTCTTCATCATCATTATTTTAAAAAAAAACAAGTGTTTCCGTTGGCGTTTCCAGACGTGTTTTAACTTGCGTTCATCCTGCGTCGTACAGTGGTCATCTTGGTTGGTTGTTCATGCGCTGTATAATTCACTGCACGGTAGTTGAGGTCGTATTCTTCCCGGACGTTTCCGGCATTGGAGTTGTGTGGTTTGGTGCTCATATTTCCTGGCTGAGTTTTAGTCTATTTTTCCCTGGTGGAAATTTAGTGCATCCTTAATCCTTGGTAGTTTTCCGAACAACAGTTCATTATGCCTGGTTTATAGTTCCTCTTAACGTAACTATGCCTTCGCGAGTCGTCACTTTTTCGTGATTCAAATAATTTTATAAATAGCGATTTGAATTATGGCGAATAGAGTACGTCAAGTATAAATTGTTTTCCTCCGTTGCTAAGGGTGAAAATCTTGTGATTACGTTAAGTATAAACC
>JAHZNC010006567.1:0-19177 GCA_027744095.1 Zhuqinia jingwanae | reverse complement strand
CTAGGCTAAGGCCTCGAATGCTTATACACCAAATTTCAAGTATTTTGGGCGAGCCGTTTTGCCGTAATCGTTCATACAGACAACCATGAGTAAGTCAATACTAAGCTGTTGCACAGCTACGTAATAATTGTCATGTCCTCGTCAGCAGTGATCGGAGGAAATAAAATTGGTATTGTGACACATGGGAATCGTAAGGGTAAAGGTATGCAAAGGCGGGGTGGGTGGACTGCTGAAGTACTTAAGTGTTTTTTGTGTGTTAGCACACTTCTCAAGGCCTCCCCTACTTTTTCATTCTTTAAGGGCATGACTTAGTACTATGATAATGTGCAGCTGCTGTACCACAACGCGAGCATTGCAATGACAATGACATTTTTCATTGTTTTTTCTTTCCTCTTCTTTCACTGTCAAGTTATAAATAACGGACCTCGACGCAAACTAATTTCCTTCGACTACATTGGCATTGGCTTCTTTCGTTATTTTGCATGAATGCACGTAGGTACGTATCTCGGAAGCAAACCGTAAGTGCCGATGATATTCTTAACGATGAAAACCGGAAGAGGGTAAAAATGTACCTTCCATCTTGCATCTCTCTTCTTTTATTAAAGAGTATTTACCACTCTGTAATGTTTATCTATCATTGTATTAGAGTTATGCGATTAACTCTACATTCTACAACAGACAACACACAAAATGTAAAAAAAGAACAAGCATGCAAAGCTGACCGTTGCATTATTGTGTAGGGTTAATATTTAGCATGTGAATATGAAAGGGGTTGATGCAACTTGCACTGTTGACTGTATGTATATTTGTATTTTTACTTGGCTGATGATGGTGGGGTGGTGTAAGTTCATTTCACAGTGTATATTGCACATTCATTCTAGTATTCGTCTTGGCTCTTTTGCTAGGATGTTTTCTTTGTTGCTGAATATGAAATACCGATGATGAGGACGACGACGTGTCGGGCTAGTTTGTGGCTGCTTTTATTAATGCCAACAGTTACCCTTCAGAGTTCCCCACAACTTCGTCAACAACAACAACAACAGGATTAGCACTAAGTAGTATATTTTATATTTCCCTTTTTCTTTTGTATAAAAATGACAAAAAATGTGACGTATATTAAGAATACAACTACTGCTATAACAACATAATATTCGATTCAAGTGCTGGCTCGCCATTGTTTGCATATATGATGATGATAATGATGGTAGTTTGCTTTTTATTATGGGTATTCATAACCACGAAGCTGCACTTTAAGTTTACAATTTTACAGTTGACTTGACTTGAGAAAACATTGCCTCTTGTATTGTAGTGCGTTGTGATATTGTAATGGCCGTTGCGGGAAGAAAAAGGAGGAACATGGTATCGTGCTAGTGCTAAATACAACCCACATATTGAGGCATCTAAAGCTGCGCATAACCCTACGGCAAACAACTTTTCGAACGAAACGAAACAATAATAATAATGTCATATTACTTATATGTTCAAACATAAAAAAAGTTGGAGGATTAGTGGAGGAGATATTAGTAATTTACAGTAACAGACGAGATAGATAATATGGATGATAGTCATGATAAGTAGGTATTTGTAATGCAACTGTCCTGTCTTCTCTTATCTTTAGTCTTGTTGGCTTGAGAGAGAATATTAACAAGACGAACAAAAAACAACACTGCATAATATTATGCCGCATTATGTATATTATTGGATTGGGATGAGGAGGCATGTACACGCATATATTATAGTTTATCATCCCATTACATGCAGCTTCAAAGAGTGTGTAATCTTGCACCATTCGCAATAAAAAAAGTTAAAATATGCTGGTTTTCTCACTACACAGGCAGCAGCACGGACTACGGACGCGGACGTGTAAAGAGAGTACAACAACCGATACTTTCCGATTCTCATTCTTTGCATCCTGTCTAAAATATAAAGAAGTAATTTACGGAATGAACAATTCTGATGAAGTTTGCTCCGTCATCATTATCATCATCATCTTAAGCTCTCTGCTCATTTTCTTGTAAAAATTTGGACTTTTACAACTTGTTTGCTTGTTTTTACAACTTGGCATTAAAAAATTCCGATGAAGTTTACTGTTTGCACTGCTCTGTTCATTTTCTTCTAAAAATTTTGATTTTTACAACTTGTTTGCTTGTTTTACAACTTGGACAGTAGTACTTTAAAAGTTACAGGGATGGTTGTAGTATAAGTGAACGATCACGTTATCACAATCATTGTCGGCACATCCACATAATATGCCCATGTTTTTTTACATTGCAGTTTTTGCCAAATTAACCAAGACAAATGCTTGCATGTCGGTTGACTGCGAGGATCTTAAATGAAATGATTCCCATAGTTATTATTATTATTATTGCTGTTGATACGGTATCAGTCGTATTCTATTCTTGGGATTGTGTCTACGAAGATGACAGTGTTGCACTTTGCCCTTTAACATGTCATCATTTATCACTACTTTGCATCATAAAATAAATATAATCATAGCTATTATTATCATTTATTTACATGTATCATCTCTGTGTCGTACCTCAAGCACGATACTTACTTACATTTATAGTAAATGTGAACTTTTGCGAAAATAACAAGATGTTGCAAAAGTAGAATGTACTTTATTGAAAAAACCCGTAATCTACTCCATTGCATTAAAATTGGGTTTTGTTTGACCCTGCATCGTATGTAGTATGCGTGGAGCTTTTTTAAATCATTCTCGACTGGGTTAAGCCATTTGCAAACTATTTGCCCAGGGTATATAGTTGTCATGTTGTCAATGGTTAAAGCATAGATCAGAACTTCTGATTCAGAAGCGTAGCAGATTAAGCAGAGGATTTAAAATAATTTAATCAACGCGTATTTCGTCCGTTTCGGGTCACTCATTGCCTTCATCTATGTGGTACATTAATAAGTTGTAGAGACTAGTATTTTATGTATGTATTAAACATTTTTTAAATAATTGGTCACTTTTTATCGCCTTCAATTGTGAAAGTTGAGTATCAGCTTCTCCCAAAGTTTACTATGGTTTTATAAAACTGTCTGTGAGGTTCCTCGTGTTGCCACCTTGTACCTATTTAAAAAAAATTATATTATACTAATATTTATATTATATGCATACGACTATAACAATAATGGATTATGGATACATTTTGCGATTGCAATCATGTTGTATTATACATGCTGCTTGTCAATTTAGGACACTTTTCCTCCCATACTCTTAACTCTTCACATGTTAAAAAATGAAGAAAAAATGGTGCGGATGTTGCATAATTATGATAATTGATAGCAATGACATTCAGATGGAATTATTCACATTGTGGCCTCCGCTTACCTGCACATCTTGTTGGTTGGATAATTTGATGATTATATGCATAGGTATATGTGTGCATGCATATGATGCGTCTTGGAGGAAGAAAAAAACACTTACCTGTTATCACCAGTTTACTTATAAACATACGGTGCTCAATCTTGTGTGCTAAAAACGGTCAAATTTCAGAAGCTGAAAAGCATGCTATGTTTAACAACAGCAGCATACGTTGTGCATGGTTATCATCTGTGAATAATTTCCTTAATAAAAGTGGCACTTGGGACGCTCATAAATATTGATATATTTCAAGGATAATTGCTTTAATAGAGTGTACACAAGCTCCATCTCATATCACTAGAACTTGATATCACTCTGAAGAATGCATAAAATATATGTAGATCCCGTATTCAAATATTTTTGGAAGCCATTAATGAAATACAATGATCAAATAAAAAAGGGTATGAATATATGTAAACCAATCGCGATTACATAAGAAACGAACATTCATGTTTGTTTTAATTTTTTTCTTTGGTTGTTACTATCTTATTATTACATACTTTTTGTGATTCCTCTTTTTTATTAAACAAAACCATCAAAATTCATCTGATCTCAAATAAATGAGCTCTTTTTGAAATACGACGGATAATGCATCCGATATATAATATATTGAACACTTAAATGTTAAATGTAAATACATGCGTGTGTATATGTTATATAATATGTATACTAAATAACAATACTATTATTTAACAAGCATTATAATATTCGTCGTCGCTCACCATTATCTAATCATGTCGTAGCACTTTTTTTAATACAATAATGTTTATAAATTTATATAGTTCTTTTGATTTTTCCTTAAATTTACAACATGTTAAATACTAACATATTTTATATACATGTATGTATATAACATCTGTTTACAGGGAAACAGAATGATAAGATGCTTAAGGTTTTAAACATCTCTCTGATCTTGTTTTTAAAAAGTGGTTCTTTGTTAGCATTCAGCGCGTTTTTTCACATCAAAATGTCATGTTTGTATCTTTTGAAAAACTGATGTTCACTGTAAAATAATCTTTCTATATTACATACATATATTCAACAATAATAAGATCCAATTTGTTCATTGTCAAAATGTTAAGAAATTCAACTGTTCTTTTATTGATGTGTATAGCCGATTTGTTCTATAAGCCTGCGAAATCTAAACGAACGTCATCATCATAATAATATATTATGTCTATATTTTATTCCAACGATTTAACAAGGGATATTTTTTGTTCTTTTCATTTGATTTTTCCTTCTAAGTATGAATATACGTATGTGTGTATGTCAATAGCAGATATTTTACTTTTAATTATTTGAATAATTTGAATTCATTTTCACAGGCTGATATCAATATTATATACGTTGTATATTTTTTTTCAATTTATCGCTCCTGCTATTTAAAAAAATTGATTTCCTTTTGTAAAATTACATGCTTCCATATATATTCTTGAATCACCAGTAAAATCAAACATCAGCAGCAGCACAGCAGAACTTTCGACTTATATAGCGTATAGAGTAACAAATGCATATGAACTATAACATTTTAAAGACGTTCATCCCTCTTCTAACAACAGACGACGACGTAATAAAAATCGAAAAAGTATGATGATACTGCTGTCTTCACTTAGCATCAATTAGAGTAACAAGGTGACTATATCTTCACCTTATTTTGTAAGTACAAGAGTATATAGTGTATAGTATATAGTTAGTACCATTGATTATCCATTTTTTACATAATTTTACATACACATTTGTACGTGTCCATATAATAGTTCTAAGTTTTCCCTATGTATATTATTTATATGCCATAGTACTAAATAACATATTACATAACATTTGCCAATAAAAACGTTCCATATTTAAATAAATTATCCAATCATTTTGAAAATATCAGTAATTGTATCGTGATGTAATGATGTAAGTTGAATATACCATCTTTGAATGTTTTTTAAAAAATATTATTATTAAATATTTATTAATACTTTCTTATGTAATTACTATATCATATCGGCCGTATTACTTTTTTATCATCTCTTTCACATCATTTTCCTCACACCTTCTCTGAAGGTACTCCCTTATAATAAGTACTATAAATCCTGGAGCTATGTATGTCCTCTTTGCTTCCTGTCATACTGCTTTAAAATTTAACCCTACTTACTAGAAAGAAGTCTGTTCTCTGAAACTATGTATGCACCTATATTTATACCTAAAAAGTTAAAATATCTTCATTACCTATACATATAAATACATAATACTATTAGATACAACTAGAAAATAAAAACGCATAATTATATATGCATGCTTTCTTCGCCTATATCCTAATTAATTTCTTGGTTTATATACACATTGTATAAGTGTTTTGTCGATTAACCGGTATTTTGGTATTTCTTCAAAGGTATTATTTAAATATTTCTTCGTTTAAAAAATGTTACTGCACCTATAACACTAACATATTAAATGGGTGCTGAAACGCTGTCCTTTTTTACTACAAAGCTTCATCACTGCTGGTTTAACGATTTAACAAAAAACTAGATGCTATATTCTTTTTTTCTGTTTTCAGCTAATAATACAACACTAATACAGACCACATTTTTGAACGTGTGGGTTCATGGTATAATCTTTTACTTCTTCATGGTGTTTTCTTCTGATCTTGTAAGTAAATCAACTACATGATCTGCGATCTCTTTGCATTTTTTAAACTTTGCATACCTAAAACGTACTGTTTAAATAAACATAAATACATGGATAGTTTATTTTTTTCTCAAAATTATATTTTATTATGCATGCATATTATGCATTTCTGTTCTATTACTGATAATATATTAATGTAAAGCATGATCAACAAAGTAGGATAACACTTTATTCCCTTAAAGTCTTAGCTGTCACTTACATAATGTATGTAGATAATCCTTTGTTTCTTTTATGAAGGTTTTGCTTGCAAAAATTCAAATATATATATACATCTATGTATGTATGCATAATAATAATAACTAGTTTCTCCACTGATATCACTAATTTTTTTAAGTACACATTTCTATAGATACAGCCTGGTCGCACAACTATTTTCCTGCTTATTGCACCTATTCTGTCGTATTTTAATCGCTTTTACCATACGCATATTTCCATTAAAATGGGCGTATCATTTTGAATATGAGGCTATTTAGGTTTTTTTTCTATAAATTTTTTGTCGTTATATTTCCTTGTCATTTAATGCGAAATTTCAGACATAATAGTTTTTGCTTATTATGCCGATATTTTTTGCTAGTGAACTCATTTTCAGTTAACATTTTTGATTGCTTTCAGTATAGTTACTTAAGAACCTTTTTTCATTTCCAATAACTTGGGTTCCTTGCTATTTTTTGTACGGTTTATTCGTAGTAAATTATTATTTTTTACGTTCTGTTCGTCTCTTTTTATAAAAATACATAGCTTTGAATAGCAACAATAATTAGAATGGACTACCAGAGTAGGAGAAAAACCAGCAATTATTATTTTGTTATGTTAGTTCTACAATTATCATGTATCGCTTTATTTAAATCATAATAAGGCTTCCAAATTCGATATTTGATTGAATCTATGATGAACCTGAGAGTTTTCTCCCCCTACACATTAATAATAATATATATTAAGTTCAAAACAAGTTTTTGGAGCACAACCACAATTATAATTGAATCATTTTTTTATAGCAAGTTTCAATTCAAGTGCCTAAAGCAATTAATTGCATAACAAGAGTATATCAGAACTAAAGTATTGATAGCCATGATTTATATAGCTTTTGTATTCATTTTAATTGGTGTCACAGTAGAAGTAGTGTTAGAGAAAAAGGATAAAATGTCGACCCCATTTCTTTGGGGGATGCTCTCAAAATTTAACTCGTCATTAAAAGGCTGCAACTTTGTAAATTGAAAGGAATCGAACACTTGTATGTATTTATGTATATATATTATATGCCGTTACTGTTATGAACTTAAGTTCCTCTCCAATACTTCACACACAATTATTGTTGGCCTAATCGTAAGTACGTACATAACGGCTAAATAAAAAAAAAACATATAAAAACCACCTAGATCACTTAAAACCAACAACCAACTGTATTGCTTGCATCGCACCCTATGTGAATACTTACCTATATTCCTTTCAAATTCCTAAACTAACATTTTAAAATTATGTAACGTCTTTTTTAAGTTCAGAGTGCTTTCACTTTCAACTAAAATTGTAAAATGTGTTTATGGATGCATTTTCTTATTTCACCCCTACGCTAATTGATTCCATAAATAATATTTTTAATACCTACTGCATTTCTTCTTACCATCTTGCTTCTCAATTACCATTAGTAACCACATTGAAGGTATTATCCAATTTACCCGTTGTTTTAAGACACGTGTAAAAGTACTTGTAGAACTAGAAATAGAACTCTTGGCTAAATAAAATAAAATAATGAACAATGACATTAAATAATTGTTCTGGTAATTTAAAAAAAATCAATTGGGTGACAACTCTCCACAAATATAAGTTAAATATCAATATCACAAAAAATTGACAATAACTTGAGTCGGAAAGTTTTTGAGGGCGCGCACGTATAATCACAAAAAAATAAAACACACACACAAAAAGCAACATAAACAGAACAAAAAATTGTGGGCAATGTTTTTATTGTAATATTAATAATTTCTTGCAATTCGTTTGGATAATATTTCGTTGGTGCTGAGTTGTGAGGTACAGGTAAACATTTTTGACACTTTTCGATCAAAGGAGAAATAATCTAAATCAAGTTCTAAAAATCTAGCTACGGTTTACTACTTTTATCACGTCCGCCAACTGACACCAAATTTCGATGAAACGTTTCGAAGCTGAAAAAAATGTTAAGCCGTGCATGATATTGATAAATGGCAATTAATTATAACTGCGACAGGACAAAAGACAATAATATACACGTAGATTTTGCACGCTTTCACGAAGTTATTTTCATGAGTAGTTATATAAATAAACAAGTTAATAGTAACACGATTTTAGGATATATGATTTTGTGAAAAGTAATTAAGTACAAGGGGTAATATTAACGAACTATTATTATGATAATATGAATGACAACAAGTTGAATTTATACTAAATTTTTCTTTTTTTCGTGTTTCGTTTTCTTTTCTTTCTTTTTTTATAAATAACCATGTGTAACGTTAAACTGAAATAAAGGGGATTTATAACGCTTATTGCTGCTCGTTCGTTCTATTTTCTTCAAACATGACGAAAAAACGACAATCTTACTAATAATAATAATAATAATAATAATAATAATAATAACAAGAGCGACAAAAAATCATAATATATATAATAATAAATATAATAATAATAATTTATATTAGAATAATATATGAGGAATATATAGAAAGAGAGGTAGTATATAGAGAATATAGTTACGAACGAACGCAACAGAGCTGATTTATTACCTCCGACAGTCTGGCTTTCGTTTGTGCATCTCCCATTTGTTGCAGCCTTGCCGCCTAACAATGTCATAAACATTTTTTTTTTACATTTATGAACATTATTTCTCTTTGTCGTTTGGGGACGTTTTTGTTTTAACATTATGACAGCGAGAGAATGAATGAGAGCGAGAAATACAATGTATATATACAGCAAAATTTTGTTTTGTTATAAAATGAAGAGTTTAGTAAAGAAATCATGTAGTATATATATAAATATTATATAATTAAAAAATATTGGCTGGCTGTAGTGAAACAAAATAACGAACATAAAACTGAATTCATATATATTTTGCTTTGCTTGCTTTAAAATATATATACATATATTATATATCAGTGTCGAAAAAATTTGTTGTATTGCAAATATTATTATGTTTTTGAAATATATTAAATATAATATATAGCCAATTATAGATATAAAAAATTGCCACAAAAATGAAATTCGTAAGAAAAGTGAATCGAAACATTGAAAATTTTTGACAAAATTCACATTGTCACACTTAAAGACATTGACTTAGATATCGGATGCATAATAAGAGGCAACATGCCGAATCATAAATCAGCTCTGTTGGATACACAGTAAAAATATGACTAAAATGCTGCAGCGAATAATAATAATAATAATAATAATAATAATAATAATAATAATAACAATAATAATAATACAATGCAAAATGGATAAAAACAAGAATAATATGGTAATACAATAATAATCAGAACATTTTCAACAGACTCTTATGGGATCATTTGCAAAACTTTTCTTTCCATTAAAACTGTATGGTGTCAACACTAGAGCGCCAAGGACCACAGAGAAATAACAAAAACACACTCGAAATACGAGAAATGTGCACACATATTTGCTTTTTTTGGATAGTATAATGACGAAGGTACGTGAAGGTACTTGCACCATCACACACACGAAAAAAATCACAAAGAACATTTAAAAGTATGTGATGTGCTTACATGCTTTCTCTTTAATATAAATTATTAATGGAGACGTCACATCACAACAGAGTCAGCTGCAGCAGCAGCAGCAGCAGGCCACTTACTTACTCTGTGTGGTCGTGGCATCCTGCAAACTTAATGAAGTCATTCCTTTTGTAATTTCTCCGTTTTTTTCGTCGTACAGTTTTGTTTTATGATTTACCCAATAGAGTCTGCCATTTTATATATATATTATATAACAATAATTTGTTACAGCGTCGGTAAAAAGAAGTCATTGGACCAAAAGTTTGAAGATTCCAACTCTTTGTAAATAATACGTAGTTTTACCACTCCAACTTTTTTTGTATATTGTTTAATGTACTATTACTCATTTTTCGCATACCATGTTACATCAGAAATTTTTTACTCGCATACTCTTGAAACCTCGGCGTTGATGAAAGTACTACACAATAGCACAAACAATTCACAGCATTGTTGTTGTGAAGTGCTTGCTGAAGTATTATATCATGTTGTATACCAAATAAGATATTCTTTTATCGAACGGGATCGTATATTACAAACTTTATGCTTTATTTGCTTACACTGGACAATGTAATTTTGGAGGTTTGGATCACAAGCTGGTAGAATTGTGAGTAATGTGTTTACGCAGCTATATCTATAACTCTTTGATTCAGTTTCTATGCTTTCTTGATTTTGATTATGATGTATATTCAGAAAATTAAATCAAAAGTTTTTTTTTAAGGAATGATGAATGACTTAAGAAATTTTGTTGAGTCTTCATGACTTCGTATAATTATATTTTGGGGTTCTCTCTTGAGAAAAGCAAACATACAATGATGTGTACTTAAAAAAATGATACTACGACAATACAATGTGTTAACTTTATTGGTATGTAAACTTATAAGAAATGAGAAAGTGGAAGAATAGAAGGGAATGAATAAATCACGTGGTACCGTGTGCCATATAACGTTACTTTTATCAAACAAACAAAATTGACTTGTCGCAGTCATTTCCATACATACTATGCAAAACGCCAGTTCGATTCGTCAAAACAAGACAAGTTTCGCCAACTTCTTGTTTTCTCTGGAGAACTTTCTACTCGAATCAGAAGTTAAGATTAAAAAGTGAAAGTTGCACATACATATATACACACACCTTAAAATTGTCTGAGTCAGTCGTTTATTGTCAGTCCTCACAAAATAGTTTCTCTTTGTACCTTGCAAGATGGGGATGTAAAATTATTTATTTATAAGCCTGGTTTATAAATAACTTTCACTTTAAAACCTTTCTTCTTTATCTTAAAAATGGATAACGCGCCAAAAGTAAGAAATGTAATAGAATATTTAATGTCACAACAAAACTTTATTACAAATAATTCATCTAAAAAATAAAGAAAATGATTCTCAGAGATCCTTATATTCCTTTTTTTGTCAAAGTAAAGAAAGATGTTTTCAAGTGAAAATACTTTAAAAAAGATAAAGTGTTGAACTACTGTATTATTATTAAGAGAGAAAAGCTAGTAGCACGTTTCTTTGCTGTCGATGAAGAAAAAAATGATCAAAAGTAAAACGGAAACAAATAAACTAATATTATACTACACTATGCACATAGTAAATGACGTATTTATACGGTGTTGTGTAGTGCAGATGGTTATTTTATTTTTGCATTTATATTGCATGAAATATTGTTACGCTATATTATTACTATTGTTTAACTCATGAATGAAAAATAAACGAACTTTTAGGTAAATCCTATTTTAGTATTACAGAAAAGGCTTCGCTTTCTTCTACTGTGTT
Source organism: Zhuqinia jingwanae (assembly GCA_027744095.1). Classification (NCBI taxonomy): domain Eukaryota; kingdom Metazoa; phylum Arthropoda; class Collembola; order Entomobryomorpha; family Paronellidae; genus Zhuqinia; species Zhuqinia jingwanae. The sequence goes on along the minus strand of JAHZNC010006567.1, from coordinate 7,607 downwards.
CACTGTTTCACTACGTGACACATTACTTTATTATTGTTAATGTTGTTTTGTATATCTATTTATCTATGTAGCTATTTGGAGATAAAGAACCTGTTCCATATAGAATTGATTTGTGTAGGTAGCTAATCAGCTACCTACATAGCCTATTGCCTATGTTAAATAATTTAGTACATAAAAAAACTTTGCGTACTACTGACTATACAGAAACAGATATTTGGTCAAATTCTAAAGATTTGCCGCCAGAAGAGTTGTAAAAACTCAACACAAACTTTCAAAAGATAAATATCGACACAGTAAGATTTTTTTTAAATCGATACTCAAAAAAATAAAGTTTGTCATGAGAAAATGCGTCAGAACGCGTTAATTTCTTGTTTCTTTAAAAAAAATTATTATCTTCTCAGTATTAAATAGTTATTTTTTACGGATAAAGGTTCTTATGCATCTACGCATCCTGTGTATTGTGGATGCTGAGTAATTGCAAAATATGTATATTTAGCAAGGTGGTTGTGTATATGTTATTATATTTAGCACAAATATAGACAACTATTTTGTTGAGACTATCGTATAAGAATATAAGTCGTATATATTTATTCACGGTACCAAGCGAATGCACTAATATTTTCTACTTTAAACTTTTTCGTCACAGCATTCACTCAGTCAATCGCATGAGCAGTGACTGTGATGTGTATACATAAAAATAAGTAGTAAGGTGACAAAAAATAAATACTAAAATCATCATTCCATATCGTTATCAAAAATATTAAAACTTATAAGTACATCATTATCATCATACCATAATATAGATCAGATCAGTCTAAAGTTTTTAGATGCTTGATTGTAGTTTGTGGAATTATTTTCATCAAACCAACTACTTATCAAGAGAGGTGCAATTTTTTCCAGCGATATGTTTGTTATTACTATTCATTATCTTCATAGTTTCATAATTCAGCTTTCTTGGCTTATAAGTCAGAAAATTACGGGTTATCAACCGTAAAAAGTACAAAAATGTACTGCAGAAAAATTGTTGTAAATAAATTTTGATGTCAAAAGACGAGATAAAAGATATACTTATTTGAATCTCATAATTTCTATTCATAACACACCTGGGTTGCAGAATTTAAATATCAGTTTAAAAAAAGTATTTTTAAAAACATTAAACAGTTTTTGTGACTTATAAGAGTAAAAAAGCTGAAAGGACATAACTTTGAAGGCAGATATTATATATTATATTCTTTTAATCGGACGTATTAAAAGTAAACGAATTGAAGATTATTGACAGATCACTTCAAATTTAAAGGCCCTATCACGGCTGATTTGTTAGTTTAATTGAACATGGATGAAAGAGGAGCAGCGTTGTGAAAATTTAAATACAAGGATAACATATATATTCGAGGACGCTCCTCAACAGTTTGACAAAGTACAAGACAAACTCTACTACTGTAAAACTATAGCATAAAGTTGTTTGTTTTATTGCTAGATCCAACCTCCAAAACATGGTCAAGTGTTTTGATTATATATTGATTCCGTTTGCATAATATATAGTATGTACTTCAATCATAGCAAAATCGAATTCTACGGAAAATGAATACGAATTGGTAAATTTAGTGAAGGAATAATTTATATAGACATAGTTCACTGGATAGTATAAATACTAACAGTAATAATTTATAAAAATTAGAGAAGACAATATACATGGTCCACTGACTTCCTTTTCCTGTTCTTTGTATGGAAGCATGAACAGCAGCATGCGACATAGTAATAATCATAACAAATGCAAACATTATCAAAACAAGTGCAAAATTACATTTTTTAAATAGTCATAATGACTATTTAATAACTAAAAGTATTGAAGAAATGATTTACGCGATAAAAAATATATACTTCATTACGTAAATACATATATTTAATATTATACAGTGGCAGCAAAAATCACAATTTGCTTTTTATTATGCTAGAGCAAAAATGACGAATAAAAAAAAATTGTGCGCGTGCTGTGAAACAACGGATGAAAATATATATTTTTAAATATCACAAACTAAACAATATTTTGCAATATGATTGAACAACGCAACGATATGCGGCTAATCAAATGCATGATTCCAAATTACAAGTACTCTGCACAAGTATATTACACTTAAAAAATTAATTGAAATTAAGGAATGCTTGTTAATCCTGGGCACTACAAATAAATACCTATATGCATACATAAGGTGTCATGCAATTTCGTACACAAGCAAGGTGAGCGTCAATTCAAAATTGTTGTTTAAAAGATTAACATGAAGATATTTTACATTAACAAATAATGCATTAATTCATTCGGCATATCATCAATCTATGATACAAACGTGAAAAATGGCATATTGCTTGCTTTTGCCAACAAAAAGTTAAAAAATCAACGAGAAATAATACACAAGTGTTTTGTGAAATATCAGACCAAAGATTCTCAAGCAAAAAGTTTTTTCATTTTTTTACAAGTTCTCTGACAGTTTTACGTGAATATGAAAAAAAGAAAAAAGTAGCGTCAAAAATAGAATAGACAAATATTATATAAAAATTTAAGTTTAAAATATTTGATGCTACGAACGAATGGCAATCTTGTATTTTACCTACATACAAAAGTTTACTTTAAATCAATTGAATTTTAAAACGTGATATGTACGTATATAGCAATTCGGTAGGTGAATCTTTGGATCTGTTTTTCAAGGGTCCTTATAGATAATGACAACGCCAGTACTACTGATAGACATGCAAAATTCATTTCATCATAATGGTAAGTAACATGCAACCCAAGACATAATAAATCTAATTACTGCATTTATCTACATAGTTGTAATTAAAAGAAAGAGAATGACAATGAAAATCTCAGTACAAATAATATATTTTATAACACAAACATGGATACGGTGTTTGGTATTTTAAGAAGCACTGCATAAGCTACCTATCTTAAAAGTGGTATTGAAAAATAAATGAAGACCGTGAAATAAACTCATTGATTGTGTTATACTAGACTAACTAGACACATGTGATATATGGAATGTCATTAAAAAATTTGCGTGTATTCCTTAGAAGTCTTTTAAGTTTTTATACTTATTTCATAACGTTTGCGAATGTATATATACATTTAATTTGTCCCTCTCAATTACAAAAAAAGTTATAATGTGTATTTCGTATGTGTGGCACCATTTCAAATGATGAAAGTAAAACACGTTTGTAATAAGTGTATTGCATAACTTTCTGTAAAACTTTTTCTTCAAATATTGTTATGAGATCAACAGCGCCTTTCAAGACCGAAAAAATATTTCATTTTTCTTCTTTTGTTTTTTGCATGACCAAAGGAATTTTATGTGAACTTTCTTTTAGTAATTGGTACGCTGAGTAAAAATGAAATGTTTAGCGTGTTTGTTGTTATTAGTTTACTTTTTTTTAAACCAAACAACGAAAACTGGCAAATATCTGGACATGCAAAATAAAACAAAGCTTTTACACCGCATAGAGTGTATTAACTCTATTGCTGACCATTCAACTCCAAATTAAATTAAGACAGAATGGCAGAGGGTAGTCTCTATCTATTTTTGATCTAACTAGAATCATTCTTCAACTGCAGATATACATTCTGTCATTTAAATAGTTGTACCTATAAACAAATTTTACACGCATTCATGGCACATGGCATCCACCATATATGCATAATTTAATTTATATCTACATTGGAAATTTCTTAAACATTCACAGGCAAAAATTTACCGGTGTATTTTACGTATAACTATGTATAATATATATACCGGGTTCAATCATGCAAAATACATTATTATCAGGAATGAGAGTGTTGGATAACTTGATTTGGATGGCACGATAGAATATTTTGTTCACTGAAATAGGTTCATAATAGCAGGTTATTGAAATAAAGGAAGAAAAAGAAGAAAAAATCCGTCAAAGGTTATAGTTGTATTTGTATAACTAAAAGTATAAGTGTACGTTATACTGTACATGGATACATAGAGACGAGAATAATGTCATGCAAGTTAAATTGTCCGACCTGAACGAACTACTCTATGTACAGGGATAATCATTGAATACCATCATGGTCAAGGTCAAGCTAAAGACTTTTAAAGCAACTGGAGAGAAGATATAAATGTAAAGAAAAACAACATAAAATTTGTTGAAATGCACGAAAAAACTATAGTTTTTCATTGAAGGTAAGCGTCTGCGCTTACAAAATAAATGCAGACTTTAAATCTATTTGTATCCCAATTTCCCAATCCCACTTTTACTAAGCTCGCTAAAAGGGAACCCATACAGAGAGATAGAGAGAAGCTATATGTATATAATATATAGAGTATAGTGACAACAATAACCATAGTAGAGTAATATGAAATCCAGTGTTTTTAATTGAAAGCAATACAAAATTAATACAAAGCAGTAGTGTATAAGCAGGATGCACACTCTTAAAATCACACAAAGAGATATCAAATCATTGTGTAATTCGGCAAAGACCATATTAAGTGTTTAAAAGCGGTCGAGCGAAAAGTCCTGAAAACGTATGATTGTGAAAATGTGACATGAATATACACAATACAATAATGACTGTATATATTGAACATAATTCAAGTTTGATTACGAAGCTGGAAGCGATATACTATATCAATGATAAAGGTGTATTGTATTAGAAAGTGAGAGAAAAGAGACACGTTTCATACGTAACAAATATAAAAATAATCGACGACATAATAATCAATCACATAATATTTTGGTCTACAACAATATATATATATATATATATCATCAAGAAATATAATACATATCAGGTACACGAAAAAAAGATAAGAAAATAGATTTTTTTTTTGAAAAATATAGAATAGTAGTGAAGCACTGAAACGAGATGCTTACAGCTTGATCTGTGGAACTCTTGCTGTAGGGTACCGGGATCAATCTCTCTTGCAACTCACCGCCAATGACCTTACACACCAAAGGGCAGTGCGGTGATAATTAAGTGATTCAGTTTTGTTCGTTAATTGAATTGATTTAAAAGAAAACACAAGTAGCAGTCAATTATGTAATGTTAAGAGAGGGGGCGCTTAGGTCACTTGAGGGTAGATTAAAATATGTGGAATGGCTGGTAGGGCAATTTTTTTGTTTTCCTTTGATTTTTTTTCATAAGTAAATATAAATAACATTATTAATGAAGGTAAAAGATTTTGTGGATTTAGAACAGGATATTTTGGACTTTCTGGAGTAAATAAATAAATAATAATCAAAACTCAAGTTAAAGGCAAGTCATCATCAAAATTTCAACGAATAATAATAATAATAATAATAACAAGCTTGAAAACCAATCCAAGAAAATACAAAACATAAAACGATTGAATTCAGATGAGATGAAATCAAAAATAAAACACTTAGTATATATATGCGTGTAATCAAAAGATAAAAGGAGATCTAGGATATTCTCTATGACTTCTCAAAGTAAATGCATTATTTGTCCCTTGTTGCTGATTTTTTTTTAGTTTTTGTAACTTCTGCAAGTTTATCTTTCATTTATTATTGGAAATCACTAAAGAACAATATATAAGTTTTCTTTACGGTGATGCCAGTGAGTGCATTGAACTAGTAAACGTATTTAATATTGTATGTATGTCATCCTTTATATATTTTTTGTATATATGTATACATATAGAGATAGATTTACTTTATAGACAGATTCAAGAGTGTTTTTTCTTAAAGATTGACAGAGTTTGTAAGAATTACTTTATTATTATTTTAAAGGTATATTAGGTAGGTAGGTATATTATATATTATCGTACTTGCTATATCATATAAATATATTATACGCGGATTTTAATTCTGGTGTAATGTATAAAAAATGCACTCAAACAGTAATTATCAAGTAAACAATAATAAATAAATATTACTGATCGTAAACATTCTATATATGACATTTTTTTTCCCTTTTCTCCAAAAAGAACGTCATGCCAGTCCGTTGCTGCAAAATAGTGGGTTTTAAACTATATATTTACACATTAAACTACACACCTATGGACAAATATACTAAAAGTCGTTAAAATATATGATAATACACGCACATAGTAAGTTGTAATTTAGATATGTGACCATAAAAGACTAGTAATATTTCACAATTAATATTTTTATAACTACTTTAATGTTTTTTTTGGACAGTTACAAATATAACTCGAACAATGATAGAAATTGATTGAAAAAGCAAGAGAATTGGTAGAGCAAAAAGAGCTCTGAAATAATCGTCTCGTCTAGTTCTCCAACGTATGTATTTACAACTGTTAGTTATATGAAATGAAGTTGTCCGCATACCAAGTAATTACGTTGAAAGATTTTTTTCTATTACTGTAACATAGAATGTTGTAAATAGTTGCTGATTGAAGAAATTTTGTCCAGAAATGAGTTTCAAGCGTATTCTTTCTATTGCTTTTGTCATTTTAATGATTCGGTGTAAAGGATATATGACTAAGAAATTTTGAAAATGAAGCTTTATTAGGTAATGTTATGTGTAAGTCTGCATCATTATGTGCTGAACTACATTATTATTTTTTGACAAATGTGCGTGTGATGGAAGGTGTCAAAGGATGTGATTTGTAAAATAAATACTACAAAAGAAAAAAAGTGCTCCTGTCATGATATTTGTGTAAAGGTGAAAGGTAAAAAGTTTGTTTTATATTGGACTAATTTATTAACATGGGAAGTATAGGAGTAGGAATGCTGGCAAGCTGCATGTTGCCATACATTCTCATTTTGGTCAAGATAAATACCTATTTCAACAAGTTCCATTCATTTAATTATAGCCCATTTGAATAAATGATCCCTAATCTAGTTCATCTATATAAATGGCGAATTAATTCAATAATGAATTTTAACAATTATGAGGACTAACTTCTAGTAACTGTTGTTCGAATGCAGTGACCTAGACATATAAATTGTGATGAAATAACATACGTCTAAAGTCAAGAAACAACAAACCTAATGTGCGAGTTTGCTTGTATCAGCATATTAAGTATATGGATTGAAGACAACTTAACTTAAAATAGTATTATTACACTTACTAAGTGACAAATGATTGAAGATTATCTGTAGTTACCGATTCATGAAAATAATGTATAATATATATGCATACATACATATATGTACATATATATATTATATATGTGAATGAGTATATGCTGCTGAATTTTGTTTATTATCATTATTATTATTATCGTATGTATGTTTATGTACATATAAATGTCATTATCATCTATTCCCCCTAAATTACACGCTTGTATTTGTACCAAAGCTGTTCCCTCAACATAAGTTTAACATCAACCGGAAATCTAAGGTAGCAAATAATGACCCGTGATGATTTGACTTGATCTTTTATTGACTGTTTCAAAAAAGCTGCTTCGTAAGTGTTCCTATAAATGGAACCAACTGACTGAGTCTTAAACGCCTCATCCACACTATAAATTTAATGATTTTTAAGTAACTAACTGTACACTGCACTATAAGAAATATTTGCCGATCAGTGGCCACTGACCAAAAATAGCTACGATTTTAAACTTTCGAGTTTAGCATGTTTTTATTTTTTCTTTATACAATTCGGG